>WUQG02033857.1:0-10927 GCA_011317285.2 Androctonus mauritanicus
AACTGCACATTTTGCTCAGCCGGACAATACTTTCGGGTTAAAACCCATCATCAGTAAAATACACATGGGTTTTAACCCGAAAGTACTTTAAATAAAAAGTTTTTGGTTCAGCTTTGAAGCTTGCTTTTTGTGTTTTTTTTTTACTAGGGCCAATTTTGCTCAAGAGATCACAGAAAGAATTTCAAAAATAGAGCATGAAGACAATGACCAAGATATTTTTAATGATAGCAGCGATATTGCTGTTTTATGCAAACATGCATTTATTGTCAGAAAGTGACAATGAATAAAATCTTGTATGTAACTCATATTATTTTGTCTAATTTTTGTGTTTATGAATTAGTAACATGTTATTTTTCAAATTTCCTAATAAGCACAAACTCCCCTAGTGGTTAAATTTTATATTAACTGCCAATTAATAATCAAAATTTATTAATCAATAATACAAAATTTAACCACTAGGGAAATTTGTGCTTGTTAGGATATTTGGATTACGTGATTAATCCCCTATGCAATTGATGAATTATGATTAGTTGTGTTATTTTTCTTTTCAAATGATAATTTCTTTATATAATACATTTTTATATACATGTGCAATCTTTATGAAATAAAAAAAATGGAAGCATGTAAAAATGATAAAATTCTAACATGATTTTTCATATGGTTTATTGTATTATTTTTGCTGAATTTTTTAAGTCTGGAACCATCTTCTATTTTCCCATAGGTACAGTATATTTTTTACACATATTCTTTGGGAATGTATCTATTGTGTAAAAACAGAATTGAGTGTATTTATAAATAATACTATGGACTTTGTACAGATTATTTTTCCATATATTCTCCATACTTGTTTAAACATTTGTTCTAGTAGTATACCAAAGCATCTATGTCAATATTGAAGAAGTCAGTGTCAAGTACCTTAAGACATAACATGACACTTGCTGAACTTCCTTGTTGGTTGTGAATCACCTGTACCCAGCTGAAAATCACTGATTTTCATCTATCCAATGGTTCAAACAGAAGAAAATTACTGAATGCCAGGTTGGGGCTGTGGGAAGGATGGTCCATTGCCTCCCACCGGTAATGCTGTAACAAGTTGTTTGCTATTGGCCAAGTGTGGCCTGGCATTGTCATGCAACAATACAATACCTACTTGTAGTAACCCAAGTCATTTTTGGCAAATTTCCTCCCACATCTACCTCAATGTATCTCAATAGCAGCACCATTAATTATCTCTCCCTTGTGAGAAAATCAACAAGAAATATGCCCCTGTAGTCCTATAAGACTGTCACCATGACCTTCTTTGCTGATGAAGCTGTTTTGAATTTCTTGAAAGGGGGGGATAATGTTTCCATATCATGGATGCTTGCTTCATCTCCAGTGTCACATGATACACCTATGTATCATCTCCTGCTATAATACAGTGCAGGAACTCCTTCCTATACTCCTTCCTTACAAACCACATCAAGTGCATGAGAGAGAATCCCCTCCTTGTGGTTTTGTGACCTTTATGAGTTATCTTGGTATCTAGCATAAGCACTTTCTATACATCAGTTGCTCTTGAATGGTGTTGTAAGTTCTTACTGAGATGTTCAATTCATTAGAAATATAACTAAATCAAATGTGTCAATCCTCCTGAATCAGAGCTTCAGCATGTCATACATTGTCATTTTTGGTGGATGTCTTGGCTGGCCAGATTACTGCTCATCTTGCATGTCTGTTCTGTTGTTATTGAACTCAGTGTACCAAACCCACATCTGTTTCCATGATATAACATTAGCACCATATACCTCAACAAGTTGCAGTAAATATCAGTTAGTGATGATTGTGCTCTTTGGATGCAGAAGTCTCATCACACTATGCACTTCAATATTTGTTCAATATTGTTTCCATAAGCATTGCTATTTTAAAACTGATGTTGGGAGAGTATGACTGACATGAGGCACCATCTAACAACCATGTAGCATAACAGTGATCAACCAACTTCGGCTTGGTGGGAAATTATAATGATAAAGGGAATGTTATATCTGTGTGAAGTCTTGTTGCCTTACTTATTGAATCACCTATGTACAATAATTCAGGCAGTTCAAACTTTTTCAAATTTTTCATTAACAACAGCTCATGAACTCAAATTTTTGAAAATTCAAGTTTCAGGAACTCTAATTGAAAGGTTGGTCATTCCATGTTTGCTTTATTGATATAATTTATCAGTTACTGAATGTAAAGGTTGTAGAAAGAAGTTTAGAATAGCAATGTTTATATAATGCTATGGTATTTGTATTGCAATTTCACTGTATGATAGGTTTGATATTCCTTTTCTTTATTATCTTATTTTCTGAAGGAAAATAAGATATTGAAATAACCATGCTTGTTTTTCTATTGATCTTCTTTTTTATCCCCCACTGATAACTTTTGAACTAATTAGTAGGTTTACACAAAATTTGATACTGATATTTTGCCATGAAAAATCATCTTGATGCTGAATTATGCAACCATTTAAAAATGATAGATATTTGATCTTTTTTGAGATATTTTCTTAATATTTTAAATTACTCATTTGATTTTTATGAAATTTAGTAAGATGATCATATTATTAGATATGATTTCAATGATATATCATTTCATTCTTTGTCTATAACCATTTAAAAATAGAGGATATTCAAATTTCAAAGGTTTCTCTCTAATAACTTTGAAACTATTTAAATGATTTTTTTATAAAATTTAACTGAAAGATAAGATTGTAAAAGTTGAATTTGAAGTAGCATTAATTAATCACAAAAAATGACAGATACTAAATTTTCTAAGGTATCCTAATTATAAAATATTTATTAAGAATTTTTTTAATGTATATTATTGTCAGAAACAGCATTAAATGTTAAAGAGTGGTAATATGCTCACCTGCATTGCTTCTACAGTTTTTAGAACAGTAAAATAGTTGTTATTATTTCTAAACATTAACTTATAAATAAATTGCATTTAAGTATTGTCTAGGTAGCATTGGGTACATGAACTAATTTTAATTGATAATAAGACCTATAGTCCAAACTAGAGAACTTTTTTCCTTTTGTTTAATATCCATTATTATAAAATAATATAAATAAACACTATCAGCAAGTATACTGGTTTTTATTCTGGTATAACGTTACCTAAACGTTACCAGAATAAAACCAGTATACTTGCTGATAGTGCTTGTTTATGGTATTATGTTAATTAAGAGCAAGTTGTTTCTATATGTATCCATTATTTTTTATTGTAATTATAAATATCCCTTCTGTAACATGGTTTCGCTCTAACATGATTTGAAAAATTGTGGAAACCCTCATATAACACAGTACTTTTACAACACAGTTTTTACTTAGCATATTTAGAAAATTATATTTACTTTCCTACAATACAAACATTTCATTAATTTTTATAAATCCAGCTACAGACACAGAATACAAACATAAAATGCAATCATTGGGAAATACTTTGCTAAAATTTCACTAGTTTGCCGTGAAAGGGACAATATGCAGTCAGTTTTTGATTTTGATTTGAAGTTGAGTTAATTGTTGACCATTGAGTATTTTGTGTTCCAAATGTTCAGTTCATGATAAAAAAAAACAAGTTTTTATTTTTCAATAGAGAATATGAAACAGAAGAGAACTTTTTTCATAAATTATTTTTAGGTATGCCATAAGGAACTTATTGTTTTGTAACTGATTGTATTGAGTTATATTACAGATTTTGTAAAGTGAGCAGAATATACACAAACTTTAAATGCAGAAAAAAGTTCAGAAAGTGAAGTTGATACTGTTAAAAAGAAAAAAACATTATCATTTTAATTGAACAGGATAACTCTGTAAGAGAGATATAATTATTAAATGAATGTTACATAAGCTGTATATTTTTTTTCTTTCTTTTTATTTTACGTATATTGTATTTTTGGGATCTTACATATATATTTTTTCTTTATGTTTGCGTTATTAATATTCTTAATAAAAATTAAGTTTATGTGGAATTAAAGAAAGTTATTTGTTTTTAATTGGTTTTGAAACATAACTCCCTTTTATGTATTGGTTCCATGTTATGGTTTCACATAACACAGTAGATAGGTTAGGAATCTATTTACCGTGTTATATGAGGGATATCTGTATATAGAATAGTTTGCACAATAGACCTTGGAAAATAAAACTTAGAATAAAATAAGATAATATAAATAAAACACTCCCATGATAATCTCTAAATAAAATAATTTTTAAAATAAATCCATTTTAAATCTTTTAAAAAATTTGTAATTTTAATGTTTATCCATATTTGGATTTGTTTGCTTATAAAATTTTTTTAGTAAACACAATACGTGAATTTTTTTTTATTTAAAATTTATTTATCTTTATATTATTCATTATATTGTCTTTATATTTTAATTTTGAACTTTAAAAGCAGTGATTATTATTTTCTGTTTAAAGATGATAATAATAATGATGATGATTATTAAATTAATCAGTTAATTTGAAATGTTAGATATATATAATGTCAATAGATTTATATATTTAAAAAATTTATTTCAGTTATAAATGATTGATAAAAATTATTTTATAAAATTTTCTTAAATATTAATGAAAAAATTTTAACATACTAATGCTAATCTGTCTAAATATCTATATTGACCTTTTGGTGATGGACTTTCTTTTATTTTATTTTTTCTTATTAAATAAGTTTATATAATTAAATATACTATAAATTATACAAGAATTCATAAAATTTTTCTTTTATAATGATTTTTTTAATAGTCTTATCATAAAATCCTAACCAAAATTCTATTTTGAAATAATTAAAATATTTAATATATATTTGTTTTTTTTAATATAATGATTTAAGTCATAAGTCTTGTGTTAAGATATTCATTTTATTTACCTGTTTATCATATAAAGTATGATAGCAGGTTTAACAGGAAAATCGATGACTGCAGACAATCACCTGAACATCAAAAACAGAAGATAAGAACTAGTAAATTATTTCAACAATCTCAGGTTACAGCACAAAGAAATTCTCCTTGCAAAGAAAAATCTGTGATTAATATTCATGAACAAGATTCCATTTTGATATCTAAAAATAAAATATTAACAGAGAATTGTCAAACATCTTCAATGAAAAATAGAACATTAAAAGATTTAAATATTTTATCATCTCCTACTTATAAAATATCCAGGAAATTAAAATACGATGATGATGATGATGATCAAATAAATAGTCAATCTGACTCTATGAAAAATATTGAAGATGGTAAAACTTTATCAGAATTTTGCTCAAAGACACAAGAATTAATTGATTCAATTTTAGAATGTAAAAAGCAGATTGAAGAAAGTAGTAATTTGGCTATTAATTTAAATAATGATCACGAAGTTAAATGTGATACAAATACAAATAAACAATCAGTTATAGTTATAAATGATAAAAGTGATCATTTCAATGATGTTACTGATTATCAATCACCTGCTATACATTCAGTCTCATTAAAATTATCTAATCCTACTTACACTACTACAACTATTTGGAATTCAGTAACAATGGATTCTTCTGATGATAAAAGTAATCATTCACTTAATGAAATCAGTAATTCAGTTAAAGTTCCTGAAAAAGCAAATTTAAATTGGCCAAATATTGAACTGAAAAACATTAATAATATATCAAATTATGAGTCTTTTAAATCTGAATATTTAACTTTAGCAGATCAAAAAAATGGAAAACAACTTATTAGACCACGTACTAAAAGTTTAGAACATATTAAATATACTTCGAGACAATTAGAATCTGAAACAAAACAACCTACATCTATTTTAAAAAGAAAATCATTTGATGAACAGGATACAGAATCAGTGTTGAAAACAGTTCTTCAAGATAGTGAACTAATAAGAAAGCCTCATTCAATTTTAAAAAAACGTGGCAGCTCTGATGAAAAAGAATATTGTATGCCATCATCAGAGCTTCATTCCATTCTAAAAAAAGCTAGTATTGAAGATGGTAGAGCACGCAGTAGTAGTAGTCCAGAAATTCATCCAATTTTAAAGCATAGAAGTTTTGATGATGGTTCTAATGTTATTGGACCAAGACCAATTTTGAAGAAGAAAAGCAGTGTTGAAGATATTCAGTTTGATCCAGTCAAATCAGAACCAAGGCCTATTCTGAAGAAAAAATATAGTTTGGATGATGATTTGGAAGAACGACCAAAGCCAATTTTAAAAAGTCGACGTAAAAGTCATGATGAGAGAAATCTGCAGGAAGTTGATATGGGTGTAAGATCAATTTTACGAAGAACATCAGCTGAAGATATTTTTAAAACAACTACTCAATTATGTAATGATTCAGCTTCAAATTTAATATCTGCCTATGAAATTCTTAAAAATCCTACAGATGACTTTGTGAAAGATGTCTCCTCTCTAAAAAATGTAGTTATAGATGATTTCTCAACTCCCAGTGAATTATCAAAACATACAGGTGCAGTACTTAAATCCAAGTTAAATACACAAATTCCATTATCATCATCTATTTTGAAAAAGCATTACATAAAGCCAATCTTTGCATACAATGAAAGTTTGTCAAAAGACCAGATTATTGAGCCAATTAATATGTTTACAAAAGAGCAATCATTACAAGAAGAAAATGTTTCTGGAGTAATGATTGATAAAATTATGAAGAAATCATCATCATCTGAAAATAGGTGAGTATTTTTCATTAAAAAAAAAGAATTTAATATTTTCATTACATTCAAAATAAAAATTATTTAATTTTTCAAAATTGATAGTAGTAATAATAATTTTTCTAATAAATTTATTATAATTACTATAATTTTTGAAAATATTCCAGAAATAATATTTATATTTATAAAAATATAAAAATTAAGATTCCTATAATAAATATTTTTCTTTATTTGATAATTTACTTATTTGTTTTAATATTATGCAAACATTATTATTATTAATTAATGCTTAAGATAATATATGAAAAATTTGATTAATTCAAAATTCACATGTTCATCACCAGAAGGTCATACTTTCTAATTTATTTCATTTTTATCTAAAAATTCATGCAAATTATTAAAAACTTAATCTTTTTGAATAAAAAATAATATAAAACTGGAATTAATCTTTGAAAACAAAACTACTTTTGATATTATGACTGACATATTTTAATATATTAATTAATAATATGTAATGTTCTCATAAATATTAACAGTACTGTTAAAATTATAAATATTAAAAATATTTTTCACTTCTAGTAAATAATATTTTGACTTCATATATTTAAATTTTCTTGTAAAAACTTAAATATCATATATACTCGTGTATAAGCTAAAAAAATTTTTTCAAAAAACATTTGAAGGGGCTTAAATGTAGGTAGTCAAAACTAGGAAGAATTTTTTGTAAGATCATAAGATTTGATGGCTCAGTTGTGCCATCTGTGTGATCCACTATATTTACTTCTAATAAAGATCATTATTTTACTGACATACATTATTTTTTATTTTTTTTGCCAAAAATATGTGGATATGTATGATTGTACATAAATTGACATTTTTGTAGATATTTAAATATTAAATACTGCACAAATATGATTAAAAATATCAACATTAAGTGGTTGTGTTGCATCCTCTATACTGGTAACATGTCCTATGGTTGTGGCTGGATTTGCCATATTTATTCCTAAGAATACTTATTTCTTCTTGATTATATTATTAAAAATATGTGGATATATATGTGAATGTTCATATTTAAATAAATTCAAAAGTATTAATTTACTGGATACTTTACAAATAAGATTGGAAATGTGTAGATTGATCTTTTTCAATAATTAATGAATAAACATGGCTGCTGCAAATATATATATATCACCATTTGATATTAAATAGAAATGTAATGATCTTCAATGTTATCTGATAAACAATTTTTGCATTTTCAGATAGTTATAAATTATTTAGGAAATATGTGATGATTTTGTACCTAATTTTGGACATCAGATTTGCACTTCTGACAATTGCATCTATGTTCATCAGCTTTCTGCTCTCATCAATTGCAACAAAATTTCCATTGTATGTTTTGATTCTGATTTTTTTTTATAAATTAAACTTTATTAAATACTTTTGTTGAAATTTAGAAATGATAGAAATTTTTAATATTTCTTTTGGTATTTTCTGCCAAACAGACACTTCAATGAAATCATATTATAAAGAAACATACTGTGTGCAACATGATCTATTGCATTTTGCTTTCCAAATCCAGCTTTTTCTTGGCATCACATCACAATATTTCAATGCTTAAGTCTGGTGTTTTATCTAAGTGGTTTTATTTATTTCAATAGTGAACTGGATTTTGAAAACTTAGATAATTTTTTAATTTTAAATTTCAATGAATGCCATATTGTTTTAATACTTG
Source organism: Androctonus mauritanicus (assembly GCA_011317285.2). NCBI lineage: Eukaryota > Metazoa > Arthropoda > Arachnida > Scorpiones > Buthidae > Androctonus > Androctonus mauritanicus. Next base: position 8,409 of record WUQG02033857.1, read on the forward strand.
AAAGTTGGGGTCCATTTATATATACCGTATATACTCGAATATAAGCCGATCCGTGTATAAGCCGACCCCCGACTTCGGAGTTTAAAAATCGGTAAAAATGCTTAATCCGTGTATAAGCCTACCCCCGACTTCAGCACTTAAAGTTCGATCTTTGATTTTTAGTTACCGATATATTAATGCCATTTGCCAAAATAAATATTTTATTGAAATTTTAAATATATATATATAATAAATTATAATAATACAAACACCAGTTTATCAATTTAAAGGCAAAATTTTACTTTAACCCGGAGCGATCCAGCGCAGCACGCCTACATAAGTTGCTTAGCGTTAGATTATTATCGAGAATTTCTGCGTCGCATCAGGCAGCGCGTCGCCTATCTTATATAAACGCAGGTTGGAGTCAACGACGCTATGCGCTCGATCGCATCGGATAAAGTAAAATTTTACTTTACTCCGAAGCCAGATTGATGTCGATGAACAATATCGTTACGATGACGTACTTCAGAAAATATCAAGTTAACGAATAGTAATAAATTTTGATAATTTACATAAAAATATTTTTTTTATTGTTGTTAATAACATTTCTGTTTTCTTTTCTAAAAAAATTTATTATTAAATTATCGCAGTAAAAATTCGATTAGAATAATACATCTACGTCACACGGTTCCCAAGAGACCGTTCGAAGTTTCGTTTTCTCTTACATTGTATTTTGTCGAATTGAGTTATCGTATTCGAATCTTTGATCATATTTTAAAATCATCCTGACGATGACGTCATACACTCTTAGGATGAGTTGCAACGTAATTTCTAGACGTTAAGCATGCGATTTCGAAGTTTTGATTTTACTGATGATGAACTTTTTTGATATATTATTTAAAATCTGTACTAAAAAATAATTATAATTATTATTTTTTCATTATTTTAGTTAGTTTTTAATCTACTTGAGTTAAATATAATAAGCTTTTATCGATTACTAGCGAATGGATTAAAACATCTTTAATTAATAATAATAGAAAATAAGTGCTGTATATTTTTCACCCAAATATGAATCCTAGGTAAGATTCTTGATTGATTATAGTGTTTTCGCGTCGTGTCGTATCGGGCAGCGCGGCGTCGCCTATCTGATTACGGTATAGACGCAGGCTGAAGTCGGCGGCGCGACGCGTTCGATCGCTTTGGGGTAAGGTAAAATTTACCTGCTATTGTATTAAATGAATTATTATTGTTCCTGGTCTTCAGGAGACATTCAATAAGTTACAGGTTTGCTTATTACTTCAATCTCTCTAGACAATAAGAGTCGATTTTTTTGACCCGTGTATAAGCCGATCCCCACTTCAGAAACTTTTTTTGGGGGGGGAAAACCTCGGCTTATACACGAGTATATACGGTAAATATATTTGAGACAATTAAATTGTTTATTTCTCAGTAAGTGGCTTGAATGTGCTTTTATTTTGTGAATTGGGTGTTTCCTGTTCACAGTATCAATATAAAATAGCTGATCTTTATAATTCAATAAATATGCCAACATAAACAAACTATCATTTCAGATATACATCATAACTTAAATTTTTTATCTTAATGAAATTAATTTTCTGAAAATATTCTTAGTCTCATTTTTGTAAATAATATATAGTAATAATAAAATTAACATATCTTTATTTGAATCTAAACTGTTTCTTATATCAAGAAATTAAAACATTTTTTTTTATTTTTAATGCATTCTCCTTATGTTAATGGTTATTTGTTATTTTTAAATTTGTGATGCAAATATGTATATTTTGAATTTGAATGCTAAATTTCCAGGAAGTGTTGGTGATGCCTATATCTGGAAGAATTCAGTTATTAGAAGAGAAATAGAAATATGGCATGAACAAAATCAAAATTCATATTTTTGGCTGTTAGGTAACAATGATACCATTTTTTACAATATAAATATCATAAAATTTTTTTAATCTTTCATTTCCTTTTTTATTTATACACCTTATTGCATTTCTTGGATATTTTAAATAATTGCATTTATATTTTGTTTTATAAAACAGTTTGTTTTATAATTCAAAATGCATATTGCAGTTAAGTATGTTAATATATGACACTTTTTTTATTTAGGAGACAGTGGCTATCCTCTAGAACTATGGCTAATGACACCACTTCAAGAGGCACATTCTAGTTCAGAGCAGAAGTATAACAAACACCATAGCCAAACAAGTAGCATAATAGAGCAGTGTAATGGTGTACTTAAAAATAGATGGAGATGCCTATTAAAACTTAGGGTGCTACACTATCATCCAGAAATAGCATCAAACATTATTGCTTCTTGTATAATTCTTCATAACGTGTATTAAGCACAAACTTCATCTGGATGAAGAATTTGAACAGGTAGAAGACATGATGTTACCAATTAGTATTGAGGCTGAACACGAAATTCTACCTGAATCCAAGCGCTTGCAGAAGCAATTAATTTTCTGTTTTGATTAATCAAAACGTATTCTAAAAAGGCCCTTTTCAGGGCCAGCAAT
>WUQG02033868.1:0-30121 GCA_011317285.2 Androctonus mauritanicus
TACATCAGATGGATTTGTAACAGCATTCCTAAATGGCGAAATAGAAGAGGAATTGTATATGGAATTGCCAGAAGAGTTTGGAGCTACTCTAAAAGAATCATAAGTAAGCATGAAAATGATCAAGTGAAACCAAATGTATTAAACACTACAAGAAAATGGTTGAAAGAACTTCAAACTAGTAAAAGCATGTTCGATTAAAAAGGCACAAGCATCTCGATAACGAATTTAAATTGGATTAAAACCATTAAAAGCTGACCATGCGTCTATATTTCAAAAAATAAATAGAATACATTCTAATTGCAACAAACAATATGGGACAGATGAAAAGAATCAAAGAAAATTTAAAGAGAGCGTTTAAAATGAAAGATATGAGGCCTGTGCACTAATGTTTAGGAACAGAATTCAAACAAGATCTTGAAAAAGGAACAATCACTGTGTTACAAAAAGGATATATAGAAAAAATTATGGCACGTTTTGGAATGAAAGAGTGTAAGCCCGTCAGCACACCGTTGAACGCAAATGATAAGTTAAAGAAGACTGTGTCTGACACAAAAAAAGAAAAATATTCTTATCAAAATCTTGTAGGATCCCTTATGTATTTAGCAGTGTCGACAATACCGGATATAGCATATGCCGTAAGTGCGCTTAGTCAGTTTAACACAAATCACGAGAAGGAGCACTGATGTGCAGGAAAGCGCATTCTAAGATATTTAAGAGGAACGTAAAATTATGGCTTGGCATTTAAACGCAGTAGTAAAGATCTCGAAGGATATGTGGATGCAGATTGGGTTGGTTGCTTAGATGACAGAAGATCGTATACAGGATACGACTTTATTCTCGCCAATGCTGTCGTAAGTTGGGAAGCAAGGAAACAACGAACAGTTGCTCTCTCAAGCACCGAGGCAGAGTTTATGGCGATGTCGGATGGAACAAAAGAAGCAATCTATTTGCAGAATTTCCTAGAAGAGTTCGGAATACCAAGAAAACTTGTACTAATGTACAATGATAATCAAGGAGCAGGAAATTTAGTAAAGAATCTGGGATACCATTCACGCACTAAACATATTGATACGAGACATCATTTTGTCTGCCATGCATATGAATTAAAAAGAATCAAACCTGTATATCTGCAAACAAAATATATGATAGCAAATATATTATTTGGTATTTTTTCCACTAAAGGATTATTTGATCCAATGTGTCAAAATTTTGAGATTAAGTGACTTATACATCAAAAAGAATATTGATTCAGAATATGGAAATGAAGATAATTACTATAAATGTAGCGAAACTTAGAGGGATAGTGTTGGAATTTTCTAAGTCCCGCTCCAGTGTTTAATGTCAAACGGTAGAATAAAAGAATCGAAGAAAATTTCAAAGAATCAAAGAAATTCATATCGAAGTTTAAAGATCAAGAAGAACTTTTAATACGTATAAATAACCATAGTATCACCATTTTTTTTTTTTTTTTTTTTTACTTTTCTTCTCTCTCCTATTTAAATTCCTGCTTGGGTGCCGTCTGTACTAACAGCACAACTAATACTGCATGTCTTGGTTAGTTAATAAATGTTTTTATATGTTAAATAGAATGATGGTTTTAAGTCGTTTCCTCATCTCGAAACAACAAGATCTTTTTTTTTTAATTTTGGATATAAATATTTTTCCCCATTTCCAGTAATCTTGATAAAAGAAAACTGAGGTTGAAAATATTTATTGATCAAAAGAAAATAATAGCTTTATTATTTACAGAGGATATTTTCATTGTTCAATCTTATCTAAATAGCATCTTATAACAATAAGTACCTTACAGGGCAATTTATTAGACATTTTTCCAGATACAAAAGTTTGATATCCTATCAAAAAATGAACTTTTATAATAAATCTCCTATGGTTTCTTTTTTTAAAGAAACATGATTTATCATCTCCTTGAAAGTGCTTCTTTTCTTCTTAATGTAAAATATAATCTATTCATATACCTTTTATCAACTACGTGGCACATATTATATATATTTTTAAATTTTAATTAAAGATAGCGATATAATTAAAAATTGACAGGATCAATGTTTTTCAACGGGTAATAATTTTTTGTGGTGCATAAAAGGAAGGATGCTCGATTCTGTTCAATCCTCACTCTTCGAGATTGAATCTAACTTTAAAAATTAATATAGTAAAGAATAAATTTTGATAAAACGACTTGATAGATTTTATATTAAAAAAAATTTATCAATTTTTGGCTTTTAGAATTCTTTCTTTGAGCATATGTTACTGTCTTATTTATAAAATAAAACTTTCTGTACAAATTTTCTTAAGAGAACACGAAGATGAAAATTTAAACAAGATTCAGGATTTAAGAAGATAACGCTGTGTTTGAGCATTATAAATTCAATCTGATCACCTACTATTCAAATCATAAGATTGTTAACTTCAATTGATGTTCTCTTAAGTTTAAAGTCGTACAGGAAAATCAAATCACAAAAAGCGCTTATAATCCACGTTATGTATTTGGTTATGAGAAAATTATTCTGTAAGCAGGATTTCTGCATAATCCCAACATAAGGGCAGTAACCAAGATAAGAATAATAATACAGTCAGCTAAAAACGCAATCTAAGTATGCTAATAAAACGAAACATCGGTGTCTACTTTGATTTTCCATGTTGATATATCTCACACACTGTGAGAATGCTTTCCTTCAAAAAAAATTCCTTCCGCTATAAGTTTTTGTTCTATTGAAAACATATAATATCACAGCATTAAAAAAATCGATTCCTTAAGGGCAAAACGTATTTTCCCGTGGGGAATCGATTCCCATAAATAGACATATCGTATAAAGTTTTATAAGAATGGAGATTCCAATTTTCTTTCCTTCATTTCTCTCTTGTTAATAGTGGGCATTTCATTAAAATGTGCCAATATAACTCTTGCTCAATTTAAAATATGTATAAGAATCGAAGGCAGTAAATTAATCGATGTTTTATTTTTAGAACATTACTTAGATGATTAATTTGCATATTGTAATTATTCATTGGAAAGCCAATTATACTTATTACAAAATAAGTATAATTGAGAACTTTCAAGACTCTTAAAGATCGCAAATATTAAGATTTTATTCAATTTGATAAATTCTATTACTGAATTCACTTAAGGGATTCGGAATCGAAACCGGTAACCTACTTAAACGTTTTTAATTAACTTAATCTATTATCGTCACATTTAAATAAAATAAAAATTATCGTTTTGTACGTCATTACGACAGTATTCAATTTTTTTATGCGCTCTAAAACGTGACTACGACTAATGAAACGTGACATCTACGATTAATGAATTATTTTTTTGTCATGGGGATAGAGGAGTAATATTTAATGAAATTAAAATTTTACATGTATTTTTGTAAATTTATATTTAAAAAAAAGTAATTTCAAATTCTTCTGTAGTAGCCTTTTAGATTTAAAAATTTTTTTTTAAAAAACTTTGCTTTTACAGTGGTGGGTGTATCATTAAAATATCATGGTAGAAAGGAAAAATGATGTTCTTTTTGAGTTCAATATAAGAAAACCACGTTTTCAGCTCTTGTCAGAAAAACTGGAATATATATTTTTTACTTACTGAAATTCCAGTTTATTTTTAAATTTTGACGTCATCTATAAAATGTCTTCATATAATATTGACTACCCATATAAAATTGATCAAATGTCTTTTTTTCAGAAATAAAAACAGAATAACAATTTCTTATTGCAAACATTAAATTATCAATAAAATAAATGAATGAAAAGCTTTAAAAAAAATCAAATAAAATACAATTCAATTATTTAAAACTTAATTTAATAAATAAAATGTCTTAAAGAAAATGAAAGTTGAATGAAATCATAAAATATTTTAACAATTTTAAAGTAAATATTTTTAAGAATTAATGGTACTTTAGATGCTTACAGTTAAGGTCAATGGTGACATATGTAGAAATTGGCACCGTCAAATTGGTATTGGACGCCTGGCATGTATAAACGGACATTAAATCTTCTCTTTTCAGATTCGCCACTAACAATTCATTGATGACCAATCCTCGTTCTACTCTGGTGAAACTGTCATCAACTAAGGTCGATTCACGCCACCAGGTCACCGTAGGAGATGGACTTCCTGGCATGATAATAAATAATTGATTTACATAACGCATATTGTTTGCCATTAATGAGTTAAAATTTGTTCTGAAGAACATCATGATCGCACATGCCAAACTACTGATCTCCTTTTATCGCCTATAAACAATTCTGAATGCAATGGGACAAATTGATTCTTAGAGCCATTTAAAGCGGATCGAATAGCAATTTTGCTACGAATTGCATGTGCAATTCTATGATAAATTTTAGTTTCAACTACATGTATAACATAAAATAAACCGAGTAAATGCTACTCCTGAAAATACGAGTAGAGTAAAAAACTGATACAGGTTTGCAAGTGCTCTGCAATTTCGTTCTTTTCTTGAACATAAATATATAGTTTTATTCTAGTAGAATATTTTAATTTAAAATAAAAGTTCTGATTATTATGTTTCCAAAATATTTTGTATTAAAAAGTTTAAATGGAATTTTGAGTTAAGATAAATATATATTTTTTCTTCTTTTTCGAGCTCCAAAAGAATAAAATCGATATAATTATACTGATGTCAAAAATTTATAACAAATTTTCTTGCTTAGTTCCATTGTTATTAATTAAAATTATTATATTTTCAATTTATTTCCATCATCACCAACTTTTTAAATATTGTATGTTAAAGTAACCATCTAACTCCATCATCCAATTTAGTAAAGTGCTAAGTGTGTCTTAGACCAACCAATTTAGTTAGGTTTGACGTTGCTTTTTTCTCATTAACGTCAAGTAACGACACGTTAAGTAATAAAAAGTTTTTAATAATCTACAAACTAAAGGTGTCACCCGAATGAATGTATTTTATTGCGCGTATAAACGTTAATACGAAGATGAAATGTCTTGGTCTTACTATGGCATCATGCAAATTACCTTCATATTTACAGCAGATCTTCAGAAAGTTATAATTATGTTGTTGGAGAGAATGTCAACAATGTAAGATTTAATACTTAATGCATTTCTCGCCATCGAATTTATCCATTAATGATAAAATCGTTGGAATATTTACTTTTTATTTTTTTTAACGTTACATCCAAGTTTCTAAATCTCGTTTTATTATAGTTAAAGTTCTAGGTGAGGCACTGTTAATGTTATCAGTATATTTGTAATTTTATAATTTAATTATATGTAAAAATATATAGTTAAAGTTTATATACTTCACGTACCTCCTCTTACTTCACAAGTGAGGTTTAAATTTGAATTTTCTCGAAATGGTCCAATCGTAGTTTTATTTTCATTATTGTAGATAATTATTTTCTCAGGAGGCACTGAAAATTTTGTATAAGAAATGAGTTATGGTAAAAATCATAATCTATGGAAGATAGGAAAGAAAATCTTACCTATAACGTTAAGTTTCATGGCTTTATTTGTCGTTCTTGCTCTTTTGAAATCAACGCGGCATCGATATTCTCCAGCATCACCATCTATAATAGGTTTTATTTGCAGGTATGCTGGTTTCGCTGTATAATTGAAAGTAGCACGAGAACCAAGTACCTCGCCTGCATTATGTTTTGGTTCACCTGAAGGTTGATTCCGAGCATCCAAACTATAAATGGGATTCCCCGAATCTCCTCTATACCACAGAACCAATGCAATGCTGTCATCTGGTGATGGCGGTGTAATGTTGCAAGGCAACTCGACTTCTGCATCAATGACAGCATTGTACTCTGGGTCATCTGAGAAAAAAGAAAAATCAGTTAAGTAACTTACTCCGAGTAAAGAAAATGGAGAAGAGATTTCGCTTCTTGTGATTAAATTACTGTTGGTATTCTCTACAGAATTATTTTCATTTCTTTTATTTTCGAAAAAAAAGAATTTACACGTTTTCTATTAGTTTCTTTTATTAATCCGAAAATAATCAGATTTTAATTATAAAAAAATCTAGAACAACGTTCATTAAAATCATGACAAAATACAGATGAAAAAAAAAAAAAACTTATTTTCGCTGTTGTAAAAACTATATCCGATTTGCAATTTTTGAAAATATTCTTCTAATGTTCTTGATGAGCAAATTAAATATCTTCATGCTCTGAATTTTAATTCTGTTTTATTCCACTTCCTGATTTTTTTTTATAGTTATTTTCAACTTAATGTGTTTCGGCTACCTAATCTCTTAACAGAAAATATTGTCGACTTCCTTCATCTGAAGAAATAGCTGTAAGGAAGGTGTATATAAGAGACACCATCCTCAATCAAAAATATCATTCTGTACGGATCATTTCCGACTTGTAAAACTTTTCGTTATCTTCTATGTATTTCTCCAAGTTAGTGCAGCGTTAAAAAAAATTTTATGCTGACAACAACCTGTAAACTGCCGTTACTGCTATACTATCCAATGTTATTCTTTATAGCAACCAGAAAGAAGCAGCTTCTATGCTAGCCAAGGTAAAAAAATAAAAAATATTCTGCTGTCTAAATTATTCACGTATCTTTTCTCTGTTGAGAAAGTTTACATCGTTCAATGTTTTATTTGTATTTTGCGAAGTTTCTTCGGAGAGACATGATTACTTTCTTGTAGAGAAGTCGAATTAATTTTTTTTCCTTGCTTTTTTCCCATTAATATAATAAAATTTATTGCATTTTTATATTCTAAGAATAGTTAAATTTATAAAATCATTTTTCTTTCACGCATTAGCACGTTATAAAGTGTATTAATTTTAAATTTTCACGAATATTTATGTAATTGTAACACTTGGAAAATTTCATAAAACTTTCTTCCAAAGCATTCTATTAATTATGATTATTGATAATCACATGCATTTAGTGTGATTATTTGTTAACTGTAGCGTATTAATTGGCAATCCATGCTATAATCTAGAATTTGTAATGCATGCTGACTACGCTACTTGCGTCACTAATATGATCTGTATTAATCAGTAGGAATCTTTCGTTCAAAAGTATATTAATCAAGCTATTTTTGGAATGATTAACAACAAACTTCTTCTTAAAATATAATTTTTACTGATATATATATATGAGAAGAAAACAGTATATTCAAAATCTGATTGATACTTCTTCATTTCCTAGCAGGAAACAAAAACCGAAAATTATGACTTATGTCCTCATTTAAGCCAATTTCCTTTGAAGTCTAAGGAAGTATAACGTATTATAACCTATTTTATCTTAATTTCCTGTAAATCTGGGAATAGAATTTATCATATAAGATCTATATAATCACTATAGCGCAAGCTGGAAACAAATAAAATAGCTAAACATAACGGTTACGGTTTCTGTAACGATTATAATGATTAATTACTGTCCTAATTTCCAATTTTGAAGGTTAAATTTATCAAAATTCATCAGTAGAATAATTAAAATCAATTCTTTAACTAGAGCAATATTTTATTTTGTTTTTTAAACATTCATACTTTTCCTGTTTCTGTGAACTAATGCGTGACGTTACAGATACCTGAAACTTTTCATGGAAAATATTTTTTGACTCGAAAAGCTAGAGGTAGAAAAACATCCGTCAGTCACGAACATGGAAAATGAGCTTCGTTATTTTATGAAACTTCTTTTTTTTTTAATTTTATTCAAAAATTTCATTGTTTTCTTTACCTTCTTGAAGTATCATCTTAATCTTCAATCTAGTTAAATTTTTTATGAATGGAGATAATGGTAAACAAATTCACTTTTTTTTCAAATATTTAAGTCGATGTTATTTTTTTATTTATTTTTTTACTGAAAATTATTCAAAGTAAGCACGTAAAATGGAGAAAGCACATATAATGGCAGGACATTATAAGAGATACTGGTTTGTTTTTCTTTCTCTGGTCAGCTTGTAGATATGGACGAGCTTAAGAAGCTTAGTCTCTTGGCCTCGGTACAACTGTACGTAGCGGTCTTTAGGAATTATAGTAAATACCGTATGGCTGTCGTGGAATTTCTCTTTGGCCAGTGATCAGTCTCTCCTGAGGATAAGGAACTCACTGTCATTGATCAATATGACGAACAGAAAACATCTGTTGGCTAATATCCCCTCTGCAACTTATGGATCATTAATAAGAAGTTTTTATATTAATCGTTGATATTTTTATACATATAAATATTTATATAGAGACTATATCATTTATTTTCACAAAATGTTACGTTTTAATACAAATAATAAATATTTTTATCGTTACGTGAAGCGATAGAGTTGGTAACGTTAATGACGCGTGTTCTGAATCGAATTTTTTTCTTCTTCTTCTTCTTCTTAATGTATATATACAATGTGTAAACAAAATTTAATTTTTATTGAATTTATTCAAAAATTTTTCTAATTTTTCCTAACGCATAAATCAATAAACACGCTACTGATTTTAACACGTTTAACATTATATAAGATGCATAAATCTTCCCAGTTATCGATTTTTGTATCAAATTTAAACCAATTTTTGGATTCGCAAAATTGTTAATATAAAATTCTCATTTTTTTTATCTGATCTTTCCTTTAATAAGCCTTAAGTCCTGCATAGTTTGTCTTTATTATTATTTTTTTTCTATTTTTTTTTTTTTTTTTAAAGATCAAAATACGATTGGATTGGCTAAACTCCAGTTTTTCTGCATTGAACTAACATCGTTTCGGTTAACTAGATGCAGTTTTAAATATTAAAAAATAGTTTTTTTTTTTTTTTTAGTTCTGAAAGTTTTTTAATAAACCGAAATTTCGAAAATTGATTTCTGTAGTTTTAAAACTGTAGAATTAACTAGTTTTGCATATTGCGACACGCAAATGTGGGTTAAATTTTGCAATCGGATTGAACGAATGCTCTCGATCGTATCTGGAATTTTGCCAATCTGAATGCAAGTAATTATTGCAACTCAACATTTCTCTAATTGGAAATTGCGAAATTATTGTTCACCCATAACAATTTTCGAACTATAATAATTACAACAGTTTAATACCTGATAAAGAGAATAAATTGCTTTAATATTTAACCGAAAACACATTCAAAATTTACTGTTTACAAAAAGGAATTTATTTGGAAAATATCCCCAAGTGACAATTAAAATTGCTAAATATACATTAGCTAATTGGCATTTTGCCATTTATAAAGTTTTCCTCTTAAGTTTCGACATTCAGGAATAATCCATCTTCCAACTGCAATATCAGAAACGTTTACATGACTGACATCTCTTAATAGTTAATTTGTTTCCCCAATGCAGTTGCTCTTGCTCCATCACCTCTTTCGTGAGAGGTGTAGACCAAACTGCGAACCTGAGGAGCATTAGCTGGACATTCGACCATACATCATGACGACATTATCACAGAAGTAAAGGCAGTTCTCACAACCTAGAAGGACAGCCGGAGGACAATAGGTAGCAATTCCGAAGTGAAGAATCGTGCCTGATAGAAGGTAATATTTTTGCTCTTCGTGTCAATTGTACAGCTTGGAACAAATTTTATACAGAATCTCTTGTATATGACGTGAATTCCGAGACTGCTATAGAATTCCTTTACTCTATAAATTTTACTGGTATCAGTACAGCTCTTTCATACTTTCTCTTTATAATATTAGTAATTCTAAATTGATTTTTTTTTTCTAAAATTGAAATTTTCCTCTGCGGATCATTTTAGCAGCTTGTAAAGTCGAATATCACTTTATGTTCTCTTTATTCTGGCGATTTAAATATTTTATAAACCGTTTTAAGTAATTTTTGTCAATTTTTAAATCAATAATTCTTTGTAAAAAAATAATGAAGAATAATTTTGCACTTGTTTCTTTCGAGAAATATCCAAATTATGCAGACTCCTTTAGACTGTTGACCCTTAAAGGAAAAATCTGTGAATTTCCTTGAAATAATTGAAGTTACATTTAATTAGAATTTAATATTTTCTAAGTGACGCATTAAAAAAAAACAACAAAGAGACTTTCTCAGACGATCAATAAATTCTTTTCCACTATATTGAAGTAAGTAAAATTGATTCCGCCATGAAAAAAAGGAAGTTCTAATTAAAAATATCTATTGAAAACAATCGTTAACAGCTTGTTAATTTTGAGTTGTTCAAAAATCTGACAATGACGATAGAATAACTGATGAAGATTTAAAGTTATTCACCACAATAGAGGATCTGCTGGCTCCGAATTTCTTGTTGATTGGATCAAAGAAGGCTGATGAGACAGAACAGTAGTTATGAGTCACCGACGTAGAATGGAGACATTGTTGACTATAATTGATATTAATGACTAAAACCTGCGAACTCTCACATTAAGTTTGGTTCGTTGTCCTGCTAAAGACAAATTGATTCTCGAGACAAATGAAGTGGCATTCCCACACTAGGCTGATTCTTGACGTGCTTGATAAGTGGAAAAATATTTGACACATGTGTCCAACATTTTTTACAAAATATTGTTATAAAGAAAAATATATATATACAAATATTTCACTGTATAAACTTAGAGAGAGAATATGTAACTTTTTCTCTTCTTCTGAACTGTAAGCATTATAATATTTAAAAATGAAAACTTAAGACATCAAACGTATCTAGTTTTATAATAATATTTATATATACATAAAAATAACACACGTTTAGCAGCTATAACACAAGAAACACAGTACCAAACATGCAATCATTGAATAAAACACAGGATAAGGGGTGCACAGTTAAAATAAAATAGTGACAAAACAGAACAATGGTTTACGAAACAGCATGCTATCTGAACAAAGCCAAACGGAATAAGTGCTTTTCTCTTGGGAAATGTGCGTATTCCTGGTAGAACATAACAGACATAACTTCAAACACAAGGGATTTGCCATAGCACACAATATGAGGATATAAATGTCCATTCAGATAAAGTTTTTCCTACCTGAGTGGTCACTGAGCACATTGACGGTCCTGAGTTTTATGCCAGGAATTCCTGAAGTGATGGATAAAGTATAACATCACAACATTATGACATTCAATGTTAACTTTATGATAGTATAGTAAAACATTAAAAAATATATAGTTATTATATACATTTACGTACAGAGAAGAAAAGTATATATAATTTTAAAAATATATATATTGTTTACCATATTCAAAACACTCTCTTTAATAAAATTTCTGAAGCAATGCTACAATTTTATTTGATTTTTTTTTCTGCTTTTGAATGATATATGGCGTATAAAGGAAAGAAATCTCTAAATTTTTATTTACTATTTTCCTTCTAGAAAATTATAGATGAGAAATCGAAGTAATTGTAAGCTTTTCAGAAACAATTTTCTGTAGCTAAGTATCGCACGTTTCACTCATACGACAGGTTTCGAAACGAAAAAAATAAGTTTGGAAAACCATTAAGAACGAAGAAAATCATTTTAGAATCACAATCGAAATAAAAAAAGAAGTGTGTAGTGTTCTAAAGTACAGGCGGAAATAAATAAAATGTGATCATCATCCTTACAAAACGATCATCTATCGACGTTTAGTGTTCGATGATACCTGCTAACCTAATGGGCCAATAAGTCCAGATGAAAAATGACCCAAAGACAACTTTAGACAAATGAAAAAAATAAAAAAAAATAACTATAATCACCTATACCTACTGTACTGATGAAACGGGCGGTTGAACTTATAAAAAACACAGAAGGTATGATAGAAAAGATTGTTTTTGACAACTCTTCGTCTGTTTAGCTCTTCTGACGTCTAAACAGAGAAACGGGAAAAAAATTCTACTTGTAATCGATACTTATCCGGAAAATAAAAGAGGAAAAAAAGAAGAAAAAAAAAAGAAAGATGGCGGAATAAGAATATAACTGAACTACGTCAGATTGCTGGAACTAACAGTTTCCACCCAAAAAGAATTTTTAGAAGAAAGAGTAATCTATCAAAACTTCAAGGACATACCGAAGAGCTTCGGTCATTGATCTCTCTTCTAGTGAATGCAGAGATTTCCAAGTCTTCTCAGGAATTAGAATATCCAACTACATTACTGTAATACTACATCGATTTATTCTTACTCTTTAACAATGACTGCAAATGTACTTAGAGTCCATTCGCATTAAATGCTGGATTTATTAAAATTGCATGATTAACCATAAATAAATCTTTGATTTTAAATGTGGGATTTATGCTAATTTATTTAATCTTCTAATAACGATGGACGTATTAAGAATTCTAGTAATTAAAATATGGAATGTCAACATTTTATTAAAGATTTAAGAAGCTCGAGTAACATGGAAGTAAATGCTGTTTGTCAAAAATGTAATGAGGTTATTTATTAATAATAGGATTAATGATGGTATTAGCAATCGGAGAAGGAAAACTATTTATTAAAAGCAATTTTACGGATTAAAAATAAAAATAGAAAACAAAAAAAGAAATTCCGGTAATGCTCGTAATTAGTCGAGTTGCAACTTCAATGGCATTTCTTCTTCTTTTTTTTTTTTTTTTTTCTTTTTTCCATGTTTTTCGAGCGATATTTTGTCGCGGAACAAGTCGACACGATTGTCAACCACGCCATTTCAAACTGCCAAAAATGGTACAAAGTTTTACAAACGTTGTATGAAAGAAAGTTCACAAGAGAAGGTCGTCCTTCAACAACCAACTACTTCATGTCAAGCGAGGAAATGCGGTCAAAAAGGTTGAGTCAAAATTATTTTTCACTACGATGAACAATTATTTTTCTACATCCCAAAATGTAATTCAGATTATAAAAGGATGAATGAAATTCTCCGTATGCCCAAAGGGAAAATTTTAATTAGATTTTTGAAATATTTTTACACTATACATATACAGTATATATAACGCAATTTAAACATAAAAAGGAGAATAAGTTAATTCGTTTATCGAACGAATATATAATCTACTTAACTTATTTATTTATAAAATATGTTCTAAAAATATTCTTTTGTCCGGTTATAAATTTATTATTAAAACGGATATCCTGTTATTTTATCGACAAGAAATTTTTCGACATTTATTATCGTCTTTCAAGAACAATTAGACATTAATCTTATTAATTAATTGTTTTACGACTTCCTACATTCGAAAAGACAATTTTTCCTTTTTTTAAACAGTCCATTAATTAGATTAATTAAATAAAGTAAAATTCAATGCAATTAAATATCGTAAATATTCATTTTTACATTTTTCTTTAAATATATTTATTGTTAATTAACATTTTTAATCGTTAACGGCAATAAAATTTCTAGAAAGATTAATATTCTGTTTATCTTGCTCATCGTCGTAAACTGTAAAAATGGTACGTTTTAACTTTGCGTGAAATATATATATCGATCGGTGAACTCTGATAAAAGTATATTAATGGAATATAAACATATCTGTATCCGAGTAGTGTAGGAAAAATGCATAAAAATAGAATTATCATCATCCGAATTAACGAATTATATATATATATTTTCGTCTTGAACAAACTATCGACTCGGTCAACGGTTTTCATCTTTTCTAAGATAAGGAGTGAAGTAAGCATTTAACACTAGATAAATTAATTTCAAAAAGGAAGTAATTTTCTGAAAGAAGTAATTATTAAAGAGTTATGTCGTAATCTGCAGATGAAAAGATTCTCATTCTTATTTTTTTCATTCATTCGACCTTCTATGGCACATGAGTCAAGAATTTATGCGAGTTGTTGAACTTAGAATGAGTAAAAATGCTCTTAGAAGTCTATTTTACCATTTATTTAAAGTGTATTCAATAAAAAAGACAATGAAATGTTCTTTTTTTGTTGTTTTTTTATCCATCAGCATCTAGAATTTTTGTTTTTTTTTTTTTTCATTTATTTCGCTTTAAAAGAGTTTTCACTAGATATACATTTTCGAAGAAGAGATGCTGACGTTAATATTCCTGCCGATGTTATTTTCTTTTCACTTTTTTCTCTATTCATAGATTTAAAATGGAATTTTTGAAAGAAACAGGAAAATAACTTTTAGGAATAAAGGTTAAATTATGCAAAAAAAAAAAGTCCAACAAAAGTTTAGCGATTTTCCTCGGTTCAAAATCAACTTAGATCAAAGTTAGTTATATCAGAAAATAATTATTTTCTACAGATAGATATATATATATATATCTGTAGATAGATAAATGATGTACAGATATGTAGCATCTTACATCATTAATCTGCTGTGGATGATGTATTGTTCTGATAAATGATAGAACGATATACACAGTATGCGGATAATTCAATGTTATCAAACATAGTCAGCATGAAAATTTTAGTTTTGATATCTTTAAAGACAGAGAAAATTAGTGAATTAAAATTATTGGCATGTTTACAAAATTTAAATTAATATCTATTGAAGAAAAGCTGAGTAAGTCTCGAATGCAAACAGTATTTCAATTATTTAGAAATAAATATAAATTTGTTTTCTAGATAAATAATAAGAGGATAAATGGTTAAAGTGATGAAAAACAAAAAAAATTTTTTTTTTTGAAAAATTGCACTGAAGTAGAATTAAATTAGTTTATTAAAATTTTTCTACTCCAAAAATTAGTTTATTAAAAAAAAAAGAGGAGAAAATAGTTTCGAAATGCTTTTGATCCATCATTTTTTTTTTTTAATATTTGCTTTCTTCCGACATCTGGAGAGAAAGAGAGAGAGAGAGAGAAAGAGAAAATTGATTACAAATAACATATTAAATATCGCAAGATAAGAAACATAAATTGATTTTAATAAAATTTCAAAAATTAAAGAAAAATTCTAAAAACATAATTAAACTTTCTAAAGAATAATACTGCGCATAGCTGGATATCTCTTAAAATTTTTCTTCGTTTTAACTGATAAAATTAATTTTATTTTTGAGTAAAAATTCAAGGTTTATACCTTAGAAAATGCCAAAATTATTATATTAAAAACATATAATTTATCCGCTACTATAAAATTTGTGTCAATACGTGGAACATGCAAGGAAGTTAATCGACGTCCTGTGCAGCATTAACGTGCAAAAAAATGATAAATTAACACGTAAATAAGGATAATTAGATATATTTTTATTGCTGGATTCTGTATACAGTAGAAAAAAGATAAAAAAGTGTCTAGGAATACGCGAAATGATAAAAATTTTGCATCGAACAGTCTAGAATGCACTTAAATGTGTTTTCTCAGTAAATTAGGCATTTAATGATAAACGTTATTCAGTAAATCACAAAGTTATTCGGTTTTGTTCCTACTTATTGATTATCCTAGAAGTTATATAGTATGATAATGAACCAGAGCGGTTACTTAAAAGAAACAAAATGGCGAATTTTGCTCTGCTTCTCTGTACATCAAGTTGGATTATACTGAGAACAAAGGCTATCTACATCTGTGTCGGCCGACATCATTGTTCTGTATTACATAGTCTATACGCCGCCAGACTCCTCAAAGCTTTGCATTTGTTCTCCCCATTTAAATTTTCAAAAGAAGTCGTTAGTGTATTCATTGATTTTTCACTGGTTATTTCACTGAAAAGTTAGTAAAGTAGCCGACTTTTATTACTTTATTTTTTACATATTCATAAAAGTTTAGAAGTAGTTTGCTCTAAAAATAATGGATTATATATATATATATGTATAGGAAGTAATGGTTATTTATTCTAAATGTCCGATGAATCATCGCATTATTCCGTTTATTCAATGGAAAGATATGTAGAACCACCTACGCGCCATTGTTCGAATATTTTTACGCTATCTAAATAATAGAAAATTGGTTCTATCAGAATCATTTAAAGCAGCCAGTAGAATAGCTTTAACAGCCTTTAGCAAGAGAATAAATGAAATTATTTTATGTAGTACTTGAAATATATTTTTTTTTTCGGAGTCGAAATGGGGAAGTTGGCTCGGTTTAATCTAACAACTGCACTGAACCGGACATTTTTATATTCTACTTTTTTTTTTTTGAATATATTCCATTGACGTTGGGATAAAAAATGTAGAAATGCTTTAAAATCACTTCAAAATTTCTTCCTATATAAAGAATATATTGGATAAATATGTGTATTTTATAAGGGAAAAAAGTATATATAAGGAAATTGAAATTTTGCTTCACAATCCCATTACAATTTTCCTACAGAAATTCATGTAGTAGTAAAAATAACGTATTAAGAACATTCTTTCTTATAGAAACCATTTTTATTCGTAACAGAGAATTAAATTTTACCTTATATTTTTTATATAGTACACAAGTTTAGGTTCCTGTTTCGTTGCTCAAGAAAGTAAACTTAGAAATTCATCTACAAATTTATCTTCTTAAGCAGTAAAACCCAAAAAATTTAGCAAAATCTTATGTGGTAAATGTTCAGATTTTGTCACTATTGCAGGCATAATCTGTTTAAGAAGCCACTGATGTTTGGACTTAATGTTGTGGCACAGAATCTATTTTTCATCTATTTTTCATCCTATACAAGGCTCCTGGCCTTGTATAGGATAAATACATAACATAAGATCACGAATATAAAAAAAATTCATTAAATTACTTCACAGACAAAATTTCATCATACTATTTCGTTAAGAAACACGATTCAAACTGTAAAAAAAAGGTACTTCAGATAAAATTTCAGCTTTTATGTTTACAGCGAAGCTAATTATTTCAAAATGAACAGCATAAACAATCAAAACATGCAAAAAAAAAAATGTAGAAAAATCTGGCATAAATATCTCATTAAACTCGTTTAAGTAAGTATAAAGGTTATTAGTAATAATTCCTTGTTATCAGAAATCACCTTATAATTTGTCACAACCATAAAATATGACCGCATATCTTTTTTTTTAATTTTTTTTTATGCATAAAATTTGCTAATATAACTAAAGAAAACTCAATACCCTATCTTTCGCGATTAGAGAAAATATTTCAAATAATTCAGATTATTAGTTGACGTTAATGAACTCTAAGAATTTTTCCTATCCTTTACAAAATGAACAAATACGTACGATGAATAGGAAAAAAAAAAAGAATGTGCACAGATATGATTAGCTGTCCCTTGACGTAGAAGAAAAACCATCTTGAGTACAAAAATCGATGAACAGAAGTGTAATGAAAATAGGCGAGCTACTTGATAGATTTAAAGTAATGAAATAATGTAACATCAACTATTCCAGTTTTCAACCAAGTAGAGAGGTAGTTTACTAGGTTAGAACTTTACTATATCTTTCTATAAATAGTATAATATTAATATTAATTATAAATAAAATTATCGACTGCATATCTACCTCTAGAGATGCAAATTAGTTTCAATTATTTTTATAAAGCATGGAAAGGAAGATTAATCAGTTCGCAATGCAAAAATGGAAAATTGTTTAAGGATATTAATATATACAATTTCTTTCTTTATTTTTTTTTTTAAATTAGAAAGTAAAATTTAATTATTTCTTAAATTAATTACATTTTATAGAAATTTATCCAAAAAATGAAAATGGTAAAAATTGTCTCGAATTACTTAAATTAAGAAATATATATTTTTTTGTTTTTAAGATGAATGTAAAAAAGTTGGAGCAGCACTGGTAAAATTTTACCAATTTTTCTTTATTTATTTTTGGGCAATTTTCCAGAGATTTTCTTCATTAAAAGTAGACATTTCTGCATCTCCTGTGACAAAAACCCGAAAGTAAAAAGTTGCAATTGTTTACTCTCGGAAAAAAAAATAAAAAAAAAAAATTCAAGAACTCTTGAACTTCACAGGAAAACAGAAACAAACGTTAAAAGTCGAAATTGAATTTTAGAAAGAACTTTACGGGTTTTCTTTAGCTGTTATAACTTAATTAAACAGTAAATTAATTTAAATAAATAAAAAAATTATATAATTAAAATATTTATAGATGAATATAGAAATGTATTTTTTAACTAAAAATGAATTCTTATATTAAATATAAATCCAGAAACAATACAAAAATCCATCTGGTCTGTAAAATAATAAAATTGGATATGGGAAGAAAAAGAGGGAATATTGAAAATCTGAAAAGAAAAAATATATATATATGCATATCTATCTATCTATATATATATATATATATTTCTGGAAGGAATAAAGAAAGATCCTAGGATTTTTTCCCACAGAATGCATAGAAAGAATTTTTAGTTTCACTCTGGAAATGCAAAGAGAACTTTTCTGAAGTAAGGAAAAAAAAAACTGATAGAAAGTGTCAAAAATCTTGCTGAACCCCGAGAAAACTTTGATACGAGATCTTAAAAGATAAAATTCTAAGACGAAGAAGAAGTTTAAAAAAAAATAATAATAGACTATAACAAGATAATAACTTACTCTTGGATAAAATTGTTTATAGTAAATACATTTCTAGGAAAGAATAGATAAAATGTTTCGTCTTAAAGCCCTTAAGATAAAACATCTTTTCACCTTTCTATCATGTGATCACATCAACCTACAACAAATAGTTTATCCTCGCAACATCTATCTTTCAGCTTTTCTTGCATCCCATCATTTTAAACAAACCATACCGAGCAATAAATTTTCTATTTGACATTCGCCTATACACGAAAGTATATGAAATATTTGCAAAAGAATATATATCATTTGGACAGAAGAAAAAAAAAAGTAAAATATTTCATAGACTTTCCGTAAACAATGCGTTGTGTGTATTAGAATATATCACAAAGGAATGAATTCTTTTCCGATCTCTTGGCATTTTTTATTTTTTTTTTTTATTTTTATTTTTTATAAAAGCCTTAAAAACATTGTTTAGGTTGTGAAGATACTTAAAAATCCTTACTAGACGGCACTGATTAATTGCTAATTTTCTTACTTTTTCCCATGAGTATCTTAAGCATAGATGTGAAATGAGCCTTATCTTTTATCATTGGAATACACGTCAGTGAATTTTCCTTCAGAATTTGACGCAAGAAATAACCCCATACTAAATAAAGCATGGTGATTTAAGATAAGAGTCCGAAAGTTTTTATAGTACGCTCTTAGAAAAGATGCTATTTGTAAGAAGAGATTACAAGGTTGCAATCTAGTTCATTAAACATTGTTTAGTTATGTGGTTAATGATCCGATGAGAGCAGATTCTTTTCTTATTTGCTTTATTTTCTTTAAATATTTTCTTCCTAATCACTTAGCCGAGTTAGAAATTAATAAATTTATACTTTAAAAATCGTTTAGATTTCATAAATTTACATATATTTTCCCTTCTGTCTAACATTTATTTTTACTTCCAAAATGATTAATCAAGTTCCATGTAGAGCAAGTAATTTACTTATAAATTATTATCATTTTTTTAAGTTTTTAATATTATTCTGAAGATAAAATTAATTGAAAAAGTTCATATACGTTAACATTTTTATATTGGAAATATTTTTGTTAATATTATTATTATAAAAATGGCTAAATTTTGAACATCACTGAGACGACTTTATTGATCGATACCGATAGTAGTTCGCACGAAAAATGCTATTTTTGTATTTTTTTCTGCTTAAAAAGCTTGCATTATAAGCACAAAGTTAACAAAAACTATGATGAAATCTCTCTCTCTTCCAATTTCGTTTCATCCAAGTCTGATTGTACAAAAATTTAATTTTTTTATCTAAAAAAAACTATTGAGAATGGTGATCAACGTTTTTTTTTCGGCATTTGCTTTTTTTATGCTAATTAGTTTTTCCTCTTTTTAGTTATAGAAAGTATTATATGGATGGGAAAAAATAATGCAACCTGCTAAAATGGTTTTGTTACAGGGACATAAAACAAGCTAATTAGTTACAATTTTAAATGTTTCTCTTCCTAATGTTTGAACCGTCATTACACATCTTCTCATTAGGATAATTTACACAAAATACGTTTCTTTAAGTGAAGAAATGAGTTCTAACCATTAGTAATACTATTATGGACCAAGCAAGATTAATTAACATCAGCGTGTTTAGTATGCATTCATGTCACCTTAAAAGAACAGATGTCATTTGTGAATTTAATGCATCAATGAATATTCACAGATAATGAGAGTATCAACTTTTCTAAACCTTCATGAATTTTGTACAAAATTTTTTTTTTTAAATAATTCATGTAGATATAGTAAATTCGGAAACTTTTTTATAGTAAAACAAAACGAGTTTATGCTTCTCAAATTGTACTTTTTAACTAACTGTAAGTTTGATTTAATATCAAACTATTAACATAAACGTCACAGGAACGATACATCTATCAAAAATGTACTGTATTATAAAAATATTTTCCTCCAAATCTAATTATCTAACATTAAAAAAAAAAAAAAAAAAATTCGATAAAATATGGAGGATAGAGAAGAGAAGAAAAATCTAATTATCCTAGATTGTATTTAGTAAACCATCACTTCGAAAGTGGAGTTAATATCAATTTGTTAGCACAACTGTTCGATAAGATCAGGTGTGTTCACCGAAGTTGTTTGACTTGAATAAAACGGAAGCTGTAGTTGTATTCAGGTGAGTAAACTTTATTTCAATCCCATTGCTCTCCCTGCTTTATAGTAATTTTCTCTGATCGGTTTCCTAAAGAAAGAAAAAAAATAGAAAAAAAAAAAAACTTATTGCGAGGTTACCAATCTTCTCCAAGTTTTTGCGTTAGAAAACGTAGGAAGTAGAAGGAAAAAAAAAAAAAACACCGTTGTAATCCAATAAGAAGTTTGGAAAGATACCCGATCATCTGCAGGCATGTGCAATAAATGTATTGTTCAGACATTCTATTGGCCTCCGTTCTAGCTTCCATTGTAATCGTGTTAAGAACAAAGTCCCTGCGTTACCTAAACAAACAGTTTAGGTATTTCTGTGAAACTTTCGGACTAGATAACACTTTTTCAGTACAGTGCAAATATTTGAAAAGAATAAGTAGAATAAATATAATTGCGTTGGGATTAATGGTTTTTCTTCGATCTCAAATCTTCTTAACCTTCTATATAAAATGGATGCCGAAATATTTTGAAAATCGTATTAAATATTTGTCTTTCAAACAAGATTATTATATTACGACATCTGACCTTCGTTGTTTAACTTCTCCACACCTGTACAGTCTAAAGAACAATGAAAACAAACTCCTACTGTATACTGTATAGCTTATAATAATAATAATAATAACTGGCATATCTTAAATTTTATTTTTTTCTCGATCTTAAAAATAAATAATTTATGCGCTCATTCATTATTTATAAACATTTTATCGAGGGGGGAAAAATTAAGAACATTCTCTCTGCCGTTGGTGTTATAAAAATGGTTATTGATTTATTATTTTATAAAATTTAATTTAACGAGGAATTAAATTTACTAAATTTCTTACTCTTTAGGTTATAAAATTATCTTAAATTTTGTCAGCTAACAAGAATGTTAAAGTTAACACACGTATTGTAGCAGAAATTCGATTATCAGTCATTTCATTAACAATCATGATCTTTTGAGATGCTTAAACAGCTTTTTTTTTGCATAAGTAAAAAAAATTATAGATTAATTTTTTTTCTTTGGAACGTTTTATATTTATTTTTACTTTTTTAAATCAATACATGTGGGGTAGAGTGAACTCGCAACTCTCAGGAGTATCAATAGTTGTTGTTAATAAAGCAATCAATAATTCGTTAATGTTGTTACAGTTCCCTCGAGGATAGTTGATTTTTTTTTTTTTTGCAGCATTAAATATATATATACATAAATTTAATATTATTTTAATAAACTTCATAAATAAATTTTCTTCAAAATATCATTAACTTAACTCTAGTAATAAGCATTAAGTAGGTAGTTAAGGCAATGTAAATCATATATACACTCTTCCAGATAATTTGAGATTCTTAAAACGTTATCGGAATACATCATAAAAATTTTCGAATTTTTTAAGATTACGATATTGAAATCTGACGAAAGTAATTTCGTGTCGACTTTTTACAATCGTATAAAAACTTACATTTAGTCAATTTTTGATCTTCTTGCCACAGCATATTGAAAAGAGGACAAACATAAATTTCTTCTAACGATGTTACTCTAGCAATAATTTTGATTAACAGCATATTTGATGTATGAAGGAAGAGAGAGAAAGAGAGAGAGAGAGAGAGTTAAGCTAATTTAAAAGGTATAAGAAAAATTTTAAGAGAGAAAAGAGAAACCTTAACATCGATTTATTTCTTCAATAAAAATATTTAAACGGGATCAAGAATAATTAAGAAATAAATCCTACCATAATTAAACTGTACGAATTTATTTCGTTATACTGATGATTTATTTCGCCCATTTGCATATTTTCGAGTGTTATAAATAAAATTATAAAAGGTTTATTAATTAACTATCAAGGCGTGAATGTTTGATTAATTCTTTTAACTTTCACCATGTGTTTGTTGTACTTGAACCGACTAACACGCTGACTCATCGAAAACTTTTCTATCCTTCTGGGTGTGAACGTAAATTAGACTTTGGCAGTTTTATGAGTAAAAATGCCTTTTACTCATACGATGACAAATTTCAAATAATGCATTTTTCTGCTTCATTAATACGTAATTTTATGGTTCAAAAACTTCCTAAATATGAATGCAAAATTACTACACAAACATCAAAAATGTTTACACGTAACAATCGATACAAAATGGCGTAATTTATAATTCCACATCTACATGCCATTCGATGATAAGAAGGAGCGATAAAAATGCATTTTTTTACGACTTAAAAAAGAAAAAAAAGAAAACTTAAGTGGAAATAATAGA
The DNA here is from genome assembly GCA_011317285.2 of Androctonus mauritanicus. NCBI lineage: Eukaryota > Metazoa > Arthropoda > Arachnida > Scorpiones > Buthidae > Androctonus > Androctonus mauritanicus. The sequence goes on from WUQG02033868.1 coordinate 22,695, forward strand.
ATTTGGTATAATATTCTATTTAAATCTAGGAATTTTTCACGCAAAGAAGTGAATTTTATAATAAAACAAATAGGGCCATATTATCTCTTTCTTTTCGTCCAAACAGCCTCATAAAATCTTCAATATACAACACGCCATTGGATTTGTATTATTAACAACCCGTTATATGAGCTTGTGAGATGGACCATATAAAGCCAATGAAACTTGATTCCAGTTGGCAAGACAATGGCGTGAAATTCTATATGTCGACCTGTACTGTAATAACGCACTTGAAACTTGAATGAATTAGATATGAGAAAACAGGAGTAATTTTTATATTTTAAATGCTCCTTCTGCCTACATTAAAAAGCGAGAAAAATACAATTTAATTATTATAGCTTCTAGCAATTTTCTTTAGTAACACAATTCTGTACCTAATTTATTTTTATAGTCATGAATTATAACCATGGAGAAGAAACAAGTATCAGTGGAAAAAATACTACAGTAATAATAAATGTAGAAATAAAACTAACAGCGCGATATAATTATGCTGCATTTCATTCATTTATACTTGACAATAAAATTTGTTGTTGTTCTCAAAAGCGGGGTTATTCGTGACACCATTAAAATTACCATATTTTTCTACATTTATTTGAAAAATGATTTTAGTTATATGCTTAAAACAAGTGTCTCTAATTACCCATGTGTTGCATAACGTGAAACCGTTACAGGTGTTTCTAATTACCCCGTACTTTAAGTAATTCCATTTTTGTTAGGCATTTTAAAAATTGTGACAAACGTTAATTATCACAAATTTTAATGTATTATCCAAAAAAAGAAACGAAAAAAAAACTATGTTCTACCTCTTACGATTTTTTAATCTACTTAAACAATTACTATACCAGAAAATAAGCGTTAAGTAAATATTTGCACATTTTTCAACAATTGTGCAACGTGTAAAAACAAGATAAGTTTATTAGATTATTGTTATAAGTACAAATTTAAACAGAGGTGGCTCGATATAATTATATTTTTCTACGTCTCATCAGTTTAATTAAAGTTGTCTTAATTGATGTCTGTTAAAATTTTCCCTTTATCTACCAGTTCGCTTCATCAGATATTGAATGATTCTAACAAATAGGAACGTGGAAAAGAAGAAAAAAAACAAAAAACAAAAATGCAAATTGTCTGACAAAACGAAGAAGAAGAAGAAAAAGAAGAGGGGAAAAAAAAATGTTTAAATATTGAACGTCGTATATAATAAAAGAAAGAGAAGTAATTACTGCTGCATATAACATGATCGATTAGAGAGGAGAAAAGTAACTGCTGTTGAGAATTAAAATGACACTTGCTCCCACGACGTTCCTTCTATGATCCAATGCACTTATATATCATAATCTCTCCTTTACATCTTCGAGAGATACTTATGTGTAATTAACAAAATTAACTTATTATATTCAATCGTATTATGAAGTATAAAGAGCCATTTTTGACAGTTTTCCTTGGCAGGTAGATAGAGATGCCCTCGAGAGTGTCAATCACGTATAGCAACGTAGCAAGAAAAAAAAAATCAAATATGAAATTTGCTTCAATTACACATTGTTAAATTAGTGATTGTTGGAGTGTAAAGCTGACAATCACTGTCAGCATATCAATGTTCTTAAAATCTTTTTTGACGTAACTGTAAGAAAGTATTTAATGAAATGAAAACTTCAGAAAAAGATATAGTAGTATCTTGGGAAAACACAAGTTTTAGCTATTTAAAAATCCATTTATCAGATTTCTTCAAGAGTAGTTGAAATAATTTTTTTTTTTTATATTATTTTCTTTTGCCATTTTATTTTGGAAGGAAAAAAAAGCAATAAGCTTATTTTTTTGTTTTTTTTTTCTCTCTATGGTCATCATCATTACATGAATGTTTTAAAACTACAAAAGATGGAGCGTTATTTTGTCGAGATATATTACAAGACATGAAAGTTATACATTAATTATAATCAGTGTCACGAGAAATAGCGTAGAAATTGCAAAGAATTTGAAATTTTTCCACCACTACAAGCGAATTTAATAAGAGCGATATCATTGAGGATTTAAATTTAGATCTTGGTAAACAGAGTGTTTGCTTTTATGGAAATTCTCCTGAACGTGAAATATTGCTCCAAATTTGTTCTGAAAATAATCCTATACCATTCTGACATCTAATGAATATTTAATAATTTCAATTATTCTTTCAAAAACTTCTTTTAAACAAACGTCGTTTAAATCTATTTCTAGCTCTATATATAATTTATAATAATTTATTTCTAGAATTAATATTAATTTAGCGTTACGTTATCTGCTGAAAATAATTCGACTTACACGTTCAATTAAATATTTTATAAGAATTTTATCGAGGAAGAAACTAATTAATTATAAGAATCGGTTGATTTCTCTTCTAATTTTCGTCCTACTTTTTGTCCTTTTATAATTAGATTTAATTCCTTTGGGTGTTACATTTTAACTATATAAAAGCAATGAAAAATCCAAGAATTAACATCAACATCGAACAAAATTAGTTTTGGTTAAACTCGAATCCCTTTGGTATAATTTTATATCTCTGTTTTGGATTTATTACTAAACAATTCATTCGATTCTCCTTTAAAGCTCTTCTTTTCAATGAGGGATTTATTATGTAAATTTTACAAGGAATTTAATTTTATATCCGTTCAAAATTTATATCTTTATCTTTACTTTCTTATAAAAATAACAAGATATCGGCTTTGGTTGCTGCAAATTTTTATTCTTCAATACGTATAAAAATTATAGAAAGACGAAGTAATGATAAAATATAACTAAAAATATCGTTTGATAAAGGATAAACAACTAGAAAACTTTCAGACATAAAATATATATATATTTTTTCCTTACGAATTTCATCAATATTTCTGTTTTCTTATAACACACTCATATGAAGCAAGACACTGTAGAAGCGAGATGAAATATCAGAAGAAATATAGTTTTCAACCCCTTCCTACTTTTCTCAAGCAGAACGGCATCAGTTACACACCATTCTAACTTTAAGAATAACAACAAAGCCACTATATCCAGCGGAAACAAGGTTCTATCTACAGGATATGACCAGATTCTATTTTATCCAACAACCGAGTCCACAGTACAATGTTCTATATGACAATATTTTTTTTTTTTTGACATTGTTTGTTTAACATTTTACTGGAAGAAGAGAAAGAAATTGCTATCGATTCGAATCTATACAACGTAACCTGATTAAAAATAAAAGATTTTTCCTATTATTTAATTATGACATTTGGCAAAAAAAAAAAAAAACAAGCATTTCATTATAACGAGATATATCTGCCATTATTTATTCGGATAAAGTAAATAATAAAACGTTTACATCCTTTAAGGCAAGTAATATTCTTCGAGAATATGGCAAACTTTTATCTTAATTGTGTTGAGTAAAGTAACACTTAATTAAATACCGAAACGAGTTACTCGGTTAATTTTTATAATTTTATTTTGCTACTCTTGATTTTTTTATTACTCGAAAGACATAAATATATCTTTTTTTTTTTTTTTTTCTTTTATGGGGAAGTAGAAACTAAGATGGAAATAATAAAAATAAATAAGTGGAAAAGGTAATTATAATAAAATGATCGGTAACGAAGACGATTATGTTAATTAAATATTTTTTAAATTAATAAAAAAAATTAAACGAATTAATGTTTTATATAAAAAAATTACTATTATCTCGATAAAATCAGAAAAAATAAATAAATATTAATAAAGAACGGGAAAAAATTATACATATACACACACATTAATACCCCGACTTACGTAAATTCGGAGATAAGTAACTTTTCATCCTGCCCACTCGCCCACTCTGGCAGCCACACGACACGCGATTGGTTAATTGTGACATGCAGGTCTGAACTTGCACGAGCTTGTACGGACATGTTTCACGTGCAGACCGTCACACGAGTCGATCGGTTTAAACTTTTTAAACGCGGTATAGGTACAGCGTTTTATCATATTTGATGATTAAGAGTCTTTAATTACAACTACACATTATAAACCTTTGATAATTTGTTGTTTTCTTGGTAATAAAGTGCCAATTAAGAACCTAATGCGTATGCGTACCTGAAATTAAATTTGGGAATCTGTAGGTATCCCTACTTATGTAATTTTCGACTTATGTTGCGCTTCTCGGTAACTCCTGGGTATTACTATATATATATATATACTAATTTATACATAAACAATAATAAAATTAATTATAATTAAATTACATTCAACCAAAATAAAAATTAATCACGAACAAATTAAATAATTATACCTGTTTATCAAATGAGAATTTTAGAAAACTGTAGCTTGATATGGTTGTTTATTAGAATTAATTCATTCGTGTATTATCAATTTTGATAATGATGTTTATGAAAATTGTAATTACTTTGATGCAATGTTTCTAAATTGCACGTTTCCAGAAACATTCGTAAACAAACAGTGATGAAATATATATATATATATATATATATATATATTGAGTATTTTTTTTTTTTTTTTTTGTTTAGTAAATCAGAAAAATCATCTGGAATAAATATCGAGAAAAATTTATCTTTAGATATTTGATATATATATTAGGAAATATCCAATTCCGTTATATAAGATATATTTTATGGACACGCTCAAAAAAACAGGAAATCTTTTCTTGAAAATGATACTATTGAATATTTGCACTTTTTGGGAAAGAATGTTATTTATAAATAGATTTTTGTGGACGTTTTAATAAAATATAGACGCACTGTCGACCTTTATATTGTATATCCTGTGGTATTGGAAGTTTGCTTTGGTTGGTTACATTTCTTTAACGCTGAATGACACCTGCATAAGGAGAATGAAAGGGAAATGCAATACAACCGGATAAAAAAAATAAACAGTTGAAACTTTCTGCTCAAAAAGTTTCGAGCTGTCGAAATAAAAGTCGTTTCAATTTTGTATTTATCTTGTTGTTGTAAGCTGAGAATCGATAAAGCTTTCTTGTGCTATCATCTCTAAGGTGTTTACAACTTTTAAAATATTTAAGAAATTTATCTGAGCTTTTTTATCCGTCTACTACAGAAGGCTATATTTGATTTTCGATTGTATAAATATATATACATATTTCTCCATATACCAACAACAAACATTCTCGATGATTAAGGACGAGTAGTAAGAAAAATGACTCATCCGTACTTTTGTATTTATCTCAAAACTGAAAACGTTACATGTACAACTACTGTATTAGTAACATTTTCAATTCGTCCGGTTTTCACATTCTGTAATTTTAATAAAATTTTCCTTCGGATACAATTAGATTAACTTATTTTTCGTGCCTCAAGCATCAAAGGCAAGAATTTTAGTTTCTGCTGCATATTTTAATAATCAGAAAAAGTTTAAAAATTATTAATAATATTTTATTCCGCTTTTTCTACTTTTAGAAAACATGATTTATTTATTTATTTATTTATTTAAATAAAAAAATATATATGCTGATGTCTATGGCATACAATTTTTGATTTTATATTTTATAATTGCTACGATTTTTGAAAATTATTTTGTCTAATAAAAAAAAAATAAAAAATACTAACTTGATAAAATATTTATTTATGCATCGATGGGAATAGTTTCTCAAAGTAAAAATATTGTAAAAAAAAGATTTCCTAAGGAAAAATTCTTATATAATGCTTTAAAACTTTAGTATTTGGAAAGTTTGGATGAAACAAAATATCATTTTATGTTTTTAAACACGTATAAAATAAAAGAATATAAAAAAAGTATGAGTCGTTAATGAGCATAAAGTAATCAATCGAATCTCAATTATCTCTTAAAACATCATTTTTATGACAAATTATTTATTTAAGTTATCTATATTTCTAAATATTAATGAACCTTCAGAAGCGTTAAAAATATTTTGATTGATCTCGCCGAAGGTAAGTAACTTTTGCCTTTATTTTTACGATAAAAATTGAAAATGTAATTAGAAAAATTATCTGTTTTATATCAATAAACAATATTTACATATATATATATATATATATATATATATATTATGAAGAATAATAATTTAATTAAATTATAACACGAAGAGAAGATTCATGTTGACACGTACCTTCAGGAAATAGTTTACTTTCTCCAATTTTCCTGGAGATGTGTAAAAATAAAGGTACTTTTTATTGATTCATACATAAAAAACCAGACTTTTGAAAGTGTTTCTGTATTTCATATACGTCTGGTATTATATAAAATAAAATAAAAAAGATGAATATTTTATTGCTGTTTTTATTATAATGTTAAAAAACATTATTTAAACAAAAGTGCGCATTATGATCTTCAGATGTGACTAAATGACTTTTTCGTATTTCTCAATTAGAAAGAAAATTTATATGTTTTTCAGACCGCAATGTAATTTTCTGTAAATAGAACTGTTTACAAAAGCTCACGATCGATATCTTTACACAATACTTAAATCTTGTTTCTACTGGACAGTTTCTTAAAACAACAACATTTTTAAAAGCAGAAAAAAAAAGAGAGAGAGAACAAAGAGAACTACAGAAAGAAACCCATTTCTTTTATGTCATAACTGAATTTCCTATTGAAAGTCGATGTCGTTTATTTAATTAAAGGGGGTAAAAACCGAAAAGTATGGTTGATTAGAAGCTAGTGTTCAAACACTATTTCGCAATGGAGAATACTTCCTGAGAAACTTCGACCTTTTGACTGATTAAGGTTACTAATGAGTATGAAGATTAACCATGTTGAGATCTTTTGTCTGATCATTCCTAGAAATAATGATTCGATAGGTTGAAAGTAATTATATCTTTGATTACACTTTTGCAATCATTATTAATCAACCTGTACACCAGTTTTTTTTCTTTTGTTATTAATATTATTTTTTTTTTAAATTTATGCTGAATGCTCTCTAAAAGTTTCAAGAGTTTAAGTCATGTTTAAAAAAAAAAAAATTGCATTTTTGCTAATAGCTTCGACAATTATCTAAATCGTTTCATTCAGAGAGTTAAGAAACATCGCACTTGTGTATGATTATAATTAATTCACTAATAAAATGTGTGAGTAATCCAGCTGACTCATCATCATAACATCGCAACAAGTCTGTAACCATTTATATAAATTTTTATGTTTAAAAAATATACATTTTCGTATTAAATTCGCGCTAAGTGAGAGAGTTATTGTTGTTTTTTTTCTTTTTTTAATTGTTTACGAAATTTCTATCAGTGGGGAGAACCAAAAGACATGAGTGTAATTTAAGTCGGTGGGTGTATAAATGGCGAGTGATTACTGTAAGCAGGAAGACGAAATTAAATTATGTCGGATGCCCAGGCTGGTTATTAGCCAGTTGAACAAGGCTGACGTGTACAACTCACGCCACTTCGACCTTTATTATATGTAGCCACTGG
>WUQG02033869.1:0-10927 GCA_011317285.2 Androctonus mauritanicus
TTCGGGCACGCCTTCGCGCGTCCTCTCGGAATCCAGGCGAACGGGGTGGTAGGCAGGGAAAGAGTGGAAAACAGCACCATCTATTATAAGAAAAGCTTTCTGATCTAGGATGCCTTATAAAAGTTTGAACAAGGGTGCCTTATATTCACGAGGTGGCGCTGATTGAACAAAAAACAAATCGAAATTTGGCCTACATATTCTTAAAGTTTATAATGCAACTTCATGCGAATAGGTCTTTCTAACAAATATATATATTTGTACAGAAACATGTTATATTGTGATCACATAAAAAAATAACTGATTCTTGTACAATAAGAATAAAATGAAAATGCTATTAAATGGTTTGGTATTATATCGTAATTTTTGTTCCGAGTATGGAGTTACAGATGTTATATTTTGTTAAAAAGAATAAACGAAATTTAAAAGAAATTTTATACCCAACAGAAAGAACAACAGAATTTTATAATCGTTCATCTTTACTTTAACGTTTAGAGATATCTTATCTGATTTACGTTATGTAGTGGCGTACCCAGAGGAAGCGAGAATGGTCCGTCCCGGACACCAAGCTAAACGGGGCCCAAGAGCATGGAATAACAGAGAAGTTAAAACAGATGTATATTTTTGGAGGGGGAGAGGAGGCCAAAAATGCTGTCCCGGGTACCAAAGATTCTGGCTACGCCGCTGACGTTATGTTTAATTCTATAAATGAATATCATTCAAATTTTACATATTATTATATAATTATTTGAAAGCAAGAGTATAGAATTTATAGTAGTAAAAATTTCCCCAGAAGTAATATTGCTTATGATATTTTTACTAGCGAAAATAAGTAAAAAAAATAAATAATCCGAAGCAAAAATTAAAACATATATTTAATTCAGTATATTTGATTTTCCATTTATTAAAAATATATTATTTATTTGGTGACCATATTTTCGACTTTTTGAGACTACTGTTTTTTTTTTTTTTTTTTAAGTGGTTTATGATTTTCGACAATTTTAGTAGATAATCATTTGAGCTGTTAAACCATAAATTTTCTTTTATCTCTGGAATCAAAGTACTTACAGCCATAAACATGTAGTAAAGAAGAAACTAATGATAGTGTCCAGATAAATAACTTACATGCGAAACAATTTTCTAAGATCTAAGTCCGTTTGAAGATAAACTTTTGTTTACTGACTATTGTTACAAATAGAATAACGTAGTATAAACTTTATCACCATTTATTTTTCTTTATATCCTTTAAACTTCTTTTTGATATGTTCACATTAATTTGTAAACGATAAAAGCAACTGAAATTATTACAGTATTATTGACACGAGAACTTAGAAATATTCGCAAATTTATTAAATATTTACGAATATAGTAATTAATAATAGTTATTAAAATATAATAACAAAATTGCTATAAAATTTAACGAAAATTTTAGAACGCCATGTATTGACGATTCGCGCATGTTGCGATAAATTTTAATCTATAAAATATTAAATTTATATTTTTATAAGAAGAAACTCGAATACTACTTTATATATATATATAAAGTAGTATATATATATATATAGCAAATAATAATTAAATTTTAAATATAGACAGTTTTAAAATTAAATTCTCAAACATCAAGAATATAAAAAATTAAATTTCTTCTGAAACCAGTAATTCTGTTATTTTTTATTTTTTATTATTATTATTTAATTCCGAATAATTTGTTTAAATTATTTAATTAGTTTTCCTTCTAATTAAATAAATAAAACTGATTAGGCCAATTTTTATAATTTAACTTCAGAAAGTTTAACAGTAAGTTAACAGTAAACTATACAGTAATTTTAAAAATTGGACTTTAATAATGAAAAATTTTCATTCTTTAATTTTTAACATTTTAAATTAAAAATCTTAAAATGAATGAACGAAAAGAATTTACTTCTAAAGAAAGAGAAAAAAAAAATTTAATTTAAATAACATTGAAACAATAATAAAAATCTGAAGAATTTGTTAAACAGTTACTTTATATAGCAAATTAACAGAATAAAAATTTAATTATTAATTTAGAAAACCTAGTTGGTTTAAAATAAAATAACTATTTGTAGAAAAAATTTAATTTTTATCAGAATAATATGGATTTATTTAAATTTTTAATATTAATTATTAAGTATAATCTTCATGGAAAGTTAAAAAATAATAATAATTAAATATTGTTATTTTATATAATTTTCAAAACTCGATCAGCTAATACTGTATCAGCCAGGTAATTTTTAAGCTGGAGTTATGAAATACTGTATCAAACACATATGTAATGAACACTAATTTAAACAAAATGGCCACCCAAGGGATATGCTTTGACCACAAAAGACTTCAGATTTATATCACGTTGACAGGAAAAAAATACGAGAATATAAGAATAAATAAAAGAACAATCAAAATTTTATTTATATTTTTAAAAATTATATTTCTAATACTAATTTATATTTATTTATTTTTTATTTTTTTAAAAGTTTAACTGGCCATCTGGTGAGAATTCTTAATAAAACAAAAAACAAGAAAAAATGGACTGACATCAACTTATCATTTCTTCAGTTACATTCTGTAACTAAAGGATATATATATATATACACATTAATATTTGAATCAACACATACAGATTACCATCATTTATTTTATGTTTTTCTCTCTTAATTTTAAATTTATTATTTAGGAAAATTTTATAATATTTTTAATCGAGAGATGGCGCCAGATTCTATTTTAGTAAAAAACATTTTATAATAAATTATTATTACTTCTAGATATTATTATTATTATAAAATTTTAATAAAAATCATTCTATATTTTAAATTTTTACATTAAAAAATAAAATATTTTTAGCGTTTTTAATTATTTAAAATAAGACTTTTGAGGATACTGGTTTAAACGATATTAGTTTATTTCGTGTTAATGTATTTTTCTTCTTTTTTATACAAAAATACAGTAGTAACACAACAGTTGATGCATACAAAAAAAAAGAAAAATTATTTATATTTTTAGGTTACTTATATGCATCCGATTTTAATTTATTTTTAGACAAAGGAATCGAATTTTACTCCGAAATTCTTACGGATAAAAAGAATTTGATTTTAAATGAATGGAAACAAAAGTTTTACAGGAAACAAAAGAATACCATATGATTGAAATATCACCAAATTTAATTGAAGTTATGAAAGTGTCAAGAGCAGATGTTGAAGTTTAAGTATGGCAGTAACATTCTAAATGAAGTAATCTTTCCTGACATTGGTTTATGCAGTTGAAAGTCAAGATAAGCCCATCAACAATTCACCTTTTTACACTTTTATATGAGAATATAAAATGGCCGGCAACTAAAAATAGAATTTTTATCGAATTTTATGCCAAATGTTCTTTTATTTTTCAATAAAAATAAATAAATTATTATAGTGTGAATAAATATATATATATATTAAAAAGTCCCTTTGATTCATCGGGAATACCTCAGAGACATACCTAGTATTCAAAACATTCGTCCAATTGTATGATTTCCGAAACTAGTATTAAGTTTCTCTTCCATTAACTGATCCAATGAAAACAATTCAACTGTGCAGATGTGGCTTGTGTTGTAATTAGTCTCGATTTTCTTTGTACAAACTATGACACAAAGGAATTGTATTGACAGACATTCTTACTTGTTTTAAAACTTGTTGAAAATTAAATCTGGCTGGTGTAATAATTATTAATTTGAAAGAAATATTATTTGTTACGATTTTTGCATTTATGTAAAATGAAAAGCCGTATAAATTATTATTATTTTAAAATTAGAAAATTGAGTTTTGTACCTGGCTATAAATAACTAACTAATATAATTCAACAACAATCTAATTCATTATAACAAAAATAAACGATAATAATTAATGTTAATTGATTGGTAAATATCTGTCATTGTTACGTCAAACAAACTTTTGACGTAACAATGGCGTGTGATGTAATATTACTGGATGACGTAATATTTCGCGTACGATAAACGAAACTGAATAAATACTGTTTAAATAAGCAGCTTCTTCATAAATATGGGTTTAAATCAATGATTCCCAAAGTGGTCTATATCGACCCTTAGGGATCGATTCCAAACTGCAAGAGGTCCATGTCAGCGAAAACAAAAATTAGGGGTGCATGAGATGTAAATGGGGGTCCACGAGAATGGATCCTATGGATCCCCATTTACATCTCATGCATCCCCCAATTTTTGTTTTCGCTTTCACTTTGGGAATCATTGGTTTAAATGTTTAAGAATTTATAAATTTTTAGAATTTAAAACAAAGTCTTATCGATTATTGATATTTATGTTATGGTTAAAAATTATCCAGAAAATTTTTGCATTGTTTTAGCGATGGCAACAGTAAAAACAGAGACAATAGGAATTGTTCTATACCTATTGATATTATTCCCAGAACGTTAACCACGAAAGCCTACAAATAGTAGCATTATCCGACTAGCCTTTTGTAGTTGAACATTTTACATTCAACCACCAAAAGGTGCCATTTTTAAACTTTTACATTGTAGGATATTGTTAAAAAATTGGCATCACATAACCCACATTTCCCATAGGAACATAACATTTCTGTATTTCTCAGGAAGAGTTAAATATTTTCTAGTTGTAGTTTGTTAGTTAGTTGTTTATTCCAATTATTTCAATTAAAATTTCGTAATAAATTTTCAATTATTCCAACCATAGATCAAAATTTAATTTTAGTAGCAAAATTAATTTCAATTATTATTAAAATGAAAAATTTAAGGAATAAAACGTTGATTAATCTTGATAACATTTTAATATCGATCAGCGGTAATTTAATTTATTATCTATGTGATTTTATTATTATTATTGTTAGAGAATATTATTTTCATTTGATGTTCAATAATTTTTCTTATATTGTACGTTTTATTCATCAGCAAACAATGACGATTATTTCTGCTTATAGTTAAAATTAAAAACAAAAAAATATTACTTTTAATGTACAAAATATGCAAAAATTATAAAATTTCCCAGAGATTTACATTACTTGTAGGCAATTTAACATTATTATTATGATGAAAATATGAAGAGTAATCGTTTGCTCTGCGCTATTGATCGTTGTAATAAAACTCCAAACTGCCTTTGGCAACATAATACACGTTATTTTGATCTTCCTGTATAAAAAGTAGTGTTCCTATTTGATATGCCTAGTCACTTCCAAACTGTTGGATGCATCGGATAGACCAAAGTCGGCCTTTTCAATGTCCCAATCTCTAGGGATATTGTTATGTTAGTTGGAGTCCATCTACTCACCAAAGTGGCAGAGTTTTCTATCTCTGGAGATTTTCTTCATCTTTTTTTCTGATATAGCTAACTTTGGTATAATTCGAAATTTAGCAGATAATTCAGATATACATTATTAAATGCCTAGTTAAAAATGACTTATTTTTGCTACTGAAATTTTATCTAGATTTATAAAGGATTAACAGAAAGGATAAAATCATTAAATTCATTCATCATTTAACTATTATCGTCAACGTTTTAAAGATTTTTTTCCCCCGCTAAACAATGAATGAACTTTAAATGTTTGTATTACAAGAAAGAAGATTATAACGAAAAATTTTAACAGGTATTTTTTTTTTTTTAATTTATAAATGAAACACAAATTAAAATTTGATACAAACGACAATTTAATGAATTTTGCTTTAAAAGCAGATTACCTAACTTTGATTCCCACGTTGAAAACGAAAATTAATCAAAACAAAGTTTTAATACATTTGGGAAATATTGGAATAAATTAAATAAGTAAAAGATATCAAACATGAATACTGTATCATCACAAGATTTGTATAACTAATCCGAATTAGAAAATGTTTAAAAAAAAAAAAAAAATTAAATAATAATAAAAAATTATTTTTATATTTTAAAAATAATGAAAATCTAAAACGTTCAATTGTTTATTCTAGAATTATGCAAAAGATATTGTTTAAATAACGTTTTCATCTGTAATATACAACTTAGCAATATTCTAGATTTAATGTTTTTTCTGTATAACAGAATCTGTAACGCATAATTTTATATCTGTAATTAAATTTATTGTGCATTTTTAGGCAATTTTTCATTTTTATGTGATCAGTAGTAGTAATAAATTATTTCTTGAGTAATTTGTAACACAAATTCAATCGAAAACAAAATATTTCTAGAAGTTATAACATGCAATTTAATATCTAGAACTCCTCGTACGTGTCGACAATTTATACTTAATTTTATATTGAGTGATGATTACAAATTAAAAATAGTTAAGAGTTTTCTATTTAAAAAAATATATATATAAAGTTAAAATTAAAAAAAAGGTAAACAAAAATTTATCTATACAAGAATTGTTCTGTAAACAAAATTCTTAAAATTTAGAACGGAATGAAAAATAGGATTGATCCTACTTAAATAAGACCAGTCTGAATGAAGATTATCATTTGAGTGGAAATGATGGATGTTGGAGGATCTTCTATAGAACTCCTGTAGTGAAGACATGCCATTAATACCACGCGGGTATCCACATTGCGGAATCTTTCTTTAATTCGCTTCTGCTGAGAGTAATGAGGTGGCAATGCAGGGGATCTAACAGGTGTCAGAAGTTAGAGATGAAGAAGTATCCGGTAGATATTTCATTAATTTTATAAGTCATTAATTATACCTTAAAGTGTATTTAATCTTAATAAGATGAATTTACTTTAAGAGTTAATCAAATGTTATTTTTGTTCAATAAAATACGCTTTTTTTTCTTCTTCTTCTTCCTTTCCGCAAGTTCCCTCTACTTCAAATATATTTTTTTTTTTTTTTACTTTAATAACTATTAATGATTATTTAAATAATAAAATAATAAATTTATTATAGTAAAATGAATATTAAAGATTAATTAAAATAATTCCGTTCAAATTACCGGCAAAGCAATGCCGATAAAATAACCTTACGATTTTTTTTTTAATCATAAATTTATGTAATTAATAAAATATTTTTTGCAGTTACATCGTTATCAATCTAAAATAATTGTTTACTGGCATGTTTTCGAGTTATAATTATCAAGTTTTGATTAATTTATATTTTTATTTATAGAATATTTTTGGTTTTTATCTATTATATTATATTATTTATCTTTTGTCATGTATCAAAGATAGGATAGAATTTTAATAATGACATTTACCGAAAGAATTTTCTTAATTAAAAGAAGATATTTAAAAAACAAAAAAAGAAAAGTTCTTCTTAATAATCATTAATCCTTTTAATCTTAAGATAATAAATAATAATAAAAAAGATTGCCTAGATTAACTATATCGCTAATATCAAATAGAATTAATTAAGAAAAAAAAAATAGAAATTCGGATTAAAGTTTTAATTATTTTTTTCAAATTTTCATTTTGGGAGCTTAATTACAATTCAAGAAATATAATTAGTTTTTTTTTAAGTGAGGAAAATAAAAAATAATAATAATTTTATAATCATTATTATTTTTTTTCAAATTTTAAATGAAAAACAAAAAAAATTTTTCCTATTTTTTTAAACATTAATTTAACGGAAAAAAAATTACTTCTTGAAGATTGATATTGCTGAAAATATTATTTTTGAAAAACGAATATTACATAAGTTATAGGGATCCCCCTGTGGAATTGCGACTTTTGCGTTATCGCGATACCTGTGTAGCGAGATATCGCTAACGATAAAATATCGTAGGCAATTTTTCGTATGGGATTTGCGTGAAGCAACTCGTCAGACACGTCGCCGATGCAATCCCTATAGGTTTTTGTGCCCCGTTGTATCATAGATTATGTAGATTTTAAATAAAATAGGAAGTTGCGGAAAGAACTAAAATCGCTTACTTTCCGAAAGTGTCCTTTGTTTTCCAACGATTAAAGTTAAGAAATTTAGATTATATGCATTCAAAATCACCTCAAATGGCATAATCTGTAAGTTGAATATCAAAAATCTATTAAATAATTCTACAGTCTTATTGTCAAAACTGTACTGATACAGTTATATCTTTTTTATATACAGTACCCTATTATATAATGGTATATTCGATGTTACTTAGGTAGTATTTAAATACAATTAATTTACGCATTACTTTATACAAATAGTAACCTATATTACGATATAAAAGCTAGTAAAGAGCAAATGAAGGTATGCTATGTGTCACTAAAATTTTGATATTTTTATATTATTGACTGTTAAGATGTTATCCACGCATTTCTAACACTTAACGCCATCTATTGTCAATAATATAAAATACAATTTTGATAAATCTCGCTTGCTATTCTGTGAGATCAAACGATCCTATACGATTAAAGGATGCTGCGTCGAGATGATCATTGATGATAGAACATCACTACTAAACTACATGAAAATTTACTAATTAAAAGTTATTAGTGGGGGGACTTACAGAAAGGCAGACATGATGCCTTTCTGTACACATGTATGCCTTTCTGTATACTGTTCTTAATTTTATGTCTGCCATGTATGCCTTTCTGTACACATGTATTTCTGTAGGTGGACATGATGCCTGATCTTATAAGTCTCATTTTCCTTCCGAAAATAGGCTAAAATATAACTAAAATGATTTTTTGCATGAATTAAAAGGATATAATCATGAAAATTGCATAATTTCGAAACAGCTTCTTTTAAGATGAAAATATCATAGTAAATACATACCATGATATTTTCATCATGAAGTGATTATTTAATATCCAAGTATTTACATATAAACATCTATATAAAAATATTAATATAAATTATTTTATAACAACATATCCGATTTTAATCGATTGGTATCATCGATTATTGAGTATCAGTTAATTTTAATTCAGACAAAATAATATTATCTGAATTAAAAATTTTTGATGCTAGACAAAAAATATGATTTGAATATATCTTCGTGAATTTATAAGTGGAATAAAAATCAAAAATGAGAGGGCAAAAGTATTAATTCACAAATTATTTTTTTTTTTTTAATTTTTAAAATTTTAATTTTAATTAAATATTCATATTAACGTTTTATAAAAATTACAGATATTAGTTGCTATATTTATAATAAGGTTAATATTTTCGCTTCAGGTTTTTAAATTATTTTTATTATTAATTTGTTAAAATGTTTACGTAAACAAAATTTATACTGTTTTGTTTAATTTAACAAATTAGGTATTATTTACAGTTTATATACGATAAACAGATATTTTTATGGAGATTTCGCGACATAACGTGGTATTGATTTTAGGAAGAGCGACATGCATCTGCTACAAAAATTATTTTGTAAATAATACATTATTTAAATATTATTTAGTATGGATAATTAATTATATCAGAAAAGTAATAATTTAAACTTTAAGAATTTTCTCTCCTCCTCTCACTCTTTTTTTTTTCTCTTTTTTTTATGATAAGATGAAATGCTGGAATGAACACATTACAATTTATTCCAAAAAATAGGATTTGTCAATCCTGCAGCCTGATCAATGTATGTCACATTGACTAGACGGGAGGATATAGAAGTGAGGATGTATCTGCTACTATTCTAAGTACCTATAGGGAAA
This sequence comes from Androctonus mauritanicus, assembly GCA_011317285.2. Lineage (NCBI taxonomy): Eukaryota > Metazoa > Arthropoda > Arachnida > Scorpiones > Buthidae > Androctonus > Androctonus mauritanicus. The sequence goes on from WUQG02033869.1 coordinate 9,568, forward strand.
AGAAAATCCCTTTTCGGTTGCGGTTTTGATAAGATGATAGGTAGGTGTCTAACCATCTTATCTTTTTTTTTTATGATTGATAACTTCGTTAGAACTTCTTTTTTATTCTTTGAAGCAGATTCTGATATTGTTAAAAATTTCTAAAAATAGATATTAATCGCCTAATTGAGAAGAGCGAATATAATCGATAAGTTGTTTTATTGGTCGTTCGCTGTGTTCTAGGAGCTAGAATCCAATTTTTATGTCACCGAAATAGTCGACAATAATTTAATGACAACTTTGATGAGCTTTATATACTATTGGCAGAGTTTACTTAGCTCGAAACGTTATCATAAGAAGGTAATGACATTTCTCTCATCAAATTTTCAAATAGTTTAACAATAAAATCTAGAAAATAACTCTAATTATGCAAAATTTATTTTCTGTTTCTATAGCCTTCATAATGTAATCTGCATTTTCTAAAAGAAAAGATTTTTATAAATTATTTGAATCATTAAATCTTTAATTTACACCATTGAATAAAAAAAAAATCAATGCAACAAAGCAGAGACATTAAACATGAATTCCTACTATTCTATAAATTAATTTATACATGTTCTGTTTCATTAATGTTATTTCCATTATGCATGTCTATAACTAATTACAGTTCTTGTTTCTAGAATTTCTAGATCTTGCTAGCAATTTACTTCAATAATTTATACGCGTTAATTTACTATCGTCAGCTATACTTCTACTTACATTAACGTATTATTTCTTATAATAATAATCTTATAAACTTTATTTTTTTAAATTTATTAAGAGTAATATGGTAAGCTTATCAAGATAATTCATAACTCGTTTAAGTTATCCTCTTATCTTTTTAAATTCCCATTGATAAGTAACTTAAATGGTATGTCATTCTGAAAGACACAAGAAATATTTTTTTTATTTTTATTTAGAATAGAATAAAGTAATAAAATATGTTTCAAATGTTTTTCTTGCATTCAGTATTTGACTGCAATCAACTTTCACGATAATCATTTAAAATGTCTATAATACAGGGTGTACAAAAAGTAAGGGAACCCTTTTAAAAATTTATTTTAGATAAACTATTAGCAGTAGAAAATAAGAAAGTACATAATTTCAAAGGGTAAGGATGTAAGTTTTTGTTTTCATGCAGGTGTACTGAATAGTTCCATATACTGCCGCTAGGTGGTGTCAGAAGCAAGATGGCGCTTTCCGGAACTTTTAACTTTGTCCTTCTGTTAGACAGGGTCCTTCCACATTTTGTTAGGGCATATCTAAACTCAGAACTCCCCAATCGTTGGATTGGTAGTGGTGGGGCAATCGATCAATATATGCTAAAATGGCCTCCTAGGTC
>WUQG02033880.1:0-10927 GCA_011317285.2 Androctonus mauritanicus
ATATAAATATTTGAATATTGACAACTCTTGCCTCCCTGACAAAAATTAAAAGTCGGAGCTGCTTGTTGGACACGATCTCCTTGGTATTTCTAATACGAATTCATTATCAGAATCCCATCTGCTCGTTTGAATCGCCGCTATTTTCCAAATCTATGAAATATTCACTTGTATTGGTTGATTACTTTCTTAGCGTCTTGCTCATCTTATTGTACGCTCGTGAATATTAGTCAAAGTTCAATTTTTTCATCTTTCACATGGCTAAGCGAGCAGCCGAACGGGAAAAGCTAGTCCATGTCCATTGTATGCGCGAAACCGCCCGGAGTTTCTTATACTTCGTTTCGCATCGCGTTCTGTATATCAAAGCCTTAAATATCTTTCGTGATTACTTATCTGGTGAATCTGTCAACGAGTTTTTCGATAATCAACATCACCTTTCCCAAGTACTAGTTCCCAATATGCAAGATTTTCAATCTTGAACATAATATGTTCAAACTTAGCGAATCGCTATAAAGCGAGATATACTTTTGTTGGCCGGATTGGCCGCGTGGAAACGCTTTGGATTTCCACTCTGGAGGATCCGGGTTCGAGTCTCGGGTCCCATCCCTTGAAAGTATTTATCATGGGGTACGGGCCTGGCCCGTCGATCCTCGTCCTCCACAATCCCGGCTGACCCCTCCGCAGGGGCAGGCAATCTGTGGAAGGGCTTGTTTCGCCCCGCCACTTAGTACTCTTTCTGAGTGGAAAGTGGCGTCATCTGTTGGCAAAAAAACTACGTCAAGACGTGATTCATTCAGGAGGGGGTGCATAAATCCCAATGATAGGATTCAGGAATGGCATAAAATATAGTATATAAATATATTTATAATGTAGTTTCTTTGGTCAACAGATGACGCCACTTTCCACTCAGTGAGAGTACTAAGTGGTGGGGCGAAACAAGCCCTTCCACAGGCTGTCCATCCCTGCGGAGGGGTCAGCCGGATTGTGGAGGACGGAGATCGACGGGCCGGGCCCGGCCCCATGATAAATTTTTTCAAGGGTTGGGACCCGAGACTCGAACCCGGGTCCTCCAGAGTGGAAAGCCGAAGCGTTTCCACGCGGCTAATTCGGCCGACTATTTATATTTTATTAGATCAGACATCCCGGACACTATTGGCGCGACCCTATCAGAATCATTAATATGATTGACTTATAAGTTAACATAACTATGTGATAAATGATTATTTTTTATAATGAATGAAAATTCATAACTTTTTCTTCAATTTTTATTTGAAAAAAGAGCTAATTTTTAAAGTTAACTAAATAAGATATTGATATGGATTAGAAAAAGTATGATCGTTTTAACTAATTATTACAACAAAATCAGAAATCACTAATAAATAGTATTTGCCTGATAAAGAGTTTGAAAGAGCGCAAAAACTGTCGTTGAAGAAATATTCGTTTGTTCCTAGCATCGTTGATTTCTAGAAGGGCGCTATTTTTTACTCTAACGTCAAAATTCTGACTCTGATAAAGAAGATAATTCAATAAGCACATTAAAAAGAAATTTAGCATAGTTAGATTCACAATTCTCTTAAATTCCATTTCCCATTTATAGACAAAAATATTTTATTTTGAGTCGGCTGAATTGGATGCGTGGAAACGTTTTGGCTTTTCACTCTGAAGAACCGGGGTTCGAGTCTTTGGTCCTACCCCATGAAAATATTTATGATGGGGTCCGGGCCCGGCCTGTCGATTCCTGTCCTCCACAATACGGCTGATTCCTCCGCAGGGGTGGGCAGCCTGTGGAAGGGCTTGTTTCAAACCGTCACATAGTATTCTTAGAGAATGGAATGTGGCGTCATTTGTTGACAAAAAATACTTTCTTTTGTGACTGCATTAAAATCTTCTGGTGGCCTCACTTAAGAACTGATGTTTTAGAACCAGTTATCAGCAAGGCAAGACAGTATAAGTGAGCGACCATAAATAAAAGATAAAAAATAGGAACCATGTTATCTTCTGGTGATAAATGTAAATGTCAAAAATTTCGTTGTAATTAACATTGACACTTTTGATATATATTTGAGTTATATACATTTTAGTATTATATATACTAAAAGAATAGTATTACATGATTATTTAATAGAATATGATTATATACTAACATATAATACTATTTATGTATTATATGTTAGTCTATATATATATATATCACTGACATTTTATATAGTGAATCGGGCGGGACAAGATGACAATCGGGGGAAGTAGTCTATTTTTCTCTAGTTCGTTAATATTTCAACCAGTGGCGATAGAAGATAGTTTATTATAACCTCCTATAAGCTCGATCAAAAATATAGAAGGTGGCTATTATCAGACGATCAGTTACTCGCATTAGAAATCGAAAAATTTCCAGTAAGTGTTGGAATTTCCATCCAAAAATTATATAGTTATTGTTTGAAATATTATTATTAATCGCAATAATATCAGCATAGAGAAAATTAATATATCTAATGAATAATGGATACTTTAAAGAATACTCTGCTTTTGATATTGTTCTAGTTCTATAGCCTTATTAAATCTATCATGTGATTAAAAGTTGCATTTCACCCTGATCAACAGAAAAGATGGCGAAGTTTTGCTTGACGATTAGATGCCGAATCGAAATTTTTGTAATTATAATTTGTCTTCATAAATTAAATGATAAAGTCATATATTAGGACCAAGCAGAGATCTTTGATCCGAAGAAAGTTTAAAACTTGCAACATAACATATAAAGATAGGATGCATGAATTGCTTCCATGCTTCAAAGATATATAGCAAGAATAGTCAACCTTCATGTCACTACGAGCCATCTAGAAGAATCTCAAATACTTGAGAGCCGCATCATTTTTTTGGGTAATCTTAATAATGGTTTCAAAAATTGTTTATCATATATTTCACACGCATTTATTTTATATAGATGCATACTATATTTTACAATAACTGAGCAAATTATCAATATAAATATTTTTTAAATTAAATAGGTATTTGCTCCATATTAACTATTGACTTTCATAGTATGGAGCCAAATTGAAGTACATAAGAGCAACATATGACTCGCGAGTCGCAATTTGCCACCATGGATATATAGTATACCTATATAGCTTCTGTAGTTGCATTAAAAAGGCAACTACAGAAAAATAACGATCAAAACATGGCATGAGCCCGTACAGTAAATAATTCATTATATATTTAATGTTAAATTTATATGAAGGGCTTAGAAAAACCTGCTAAATCCATTTTCTATTCGAAAGATTCATTATTAATCACCATATTTATTTCTAACAAATATTATCTTTGTTAAGAATAAATATTGTGGATTATGCGGCTGACATAAAAGTGCGACTGGTACGCGGTGAAACCGATCATATGGAAAAAATTTCTGATTATCCCGTGCATAAATAAGTCCTCCTATTTCAAAGCTTTTTGTCGGGAAAATTTTTAAGTTTAAATGCGAGTATATACGATATCTAAATATCTGATTGTATTTAATTCTTTTAATTTTATGAAATTTAATAATTTAGTACACGGTATAGCGAATGAGAGATTTATTGAATGAGTAAAGTGTTAATTTGTGCTATTTAGTAAAGTGAATATCATCCAAAGTGCCGTGGCATCTTATACCGAATATTCGGGGTAAGATGACTAACTTTTTAAAAAAATTATAAATCATGACCCGATATTTATTGGCGGCAGGATGGCCGAGTGGTAACGCTGTCGGCGTGCCACGCAGGAGGACTCGGGTTCGCGTCCCAGGTCTGGTAACCCTGAAAAAGTTTTTTCGGGGTGTTGGGCCCGGCTCGGCGATCCTCGCCCTTCACCATCCGGTTTCCTCCACGGGTGTGGGTGCAGCCCGTGGTTGGAACTGGCCCCGTCCCTTCGTAATCTTCCTGATTGGAAAGGGGCGTAAAGTATGCAAAAAAAAAAAGACCCGATAGTTATTCTGATGTTTTTGATTGAGTGATATATGCAAAACATTTTTAAGTTTACAAAAAATATGGAATAAAAATATTCAAATTTAATATGAATTTTAGGGTCGGAAAAAAATGTTGGTCATCTTCGATTCACGATATATATACAGTATACACATTGCACGTAACCAAATGTGTTATACTTAATTTACGATTACTTTTATACAATCTGACAGAGATTCTATTCTTAAATAACGATAGCATGTTTGAAGCATAAGAATTACGCCACACTTTGTTTTACATATTGTTTAAATTTAATTATTAAGATAAGAACGTCTAGGAAAACTACAACAAAAAATAAATAAATAAATACATAGCGAAAGAAAGAAAACGCGAAGAAATAAATGATGATTAGACCATATGCAAGTTATCAAATTTTGTCGTGAGATATTACATGACGCGATATATTAATAATAGTTGTTATAAAAAGCGTAATTACGAGACCCTAATATTGGAACATAGGGAACATGTGGGATTAACGCAGTACTGATGTTTATAAATTTTTAAATATTTTAAGAGTAGGTCTTCCCAATTTGTACATGATGATGATAACTATTTCAAAACAGATATTAAATAATTTAGATTGCGCTAAATAAAAAGAAAGGAACAATGCAAGCAATTCTGAATATTCAATAACTGAGCAGAACAAAACTAAAGTGACTATGATATACATTGTAAGTGATATATAATCAAATTTTAAATAAAAATAAAATTCATTTAAGTGATTTTAGAATTAACTATTAATTATTAAATATTTTGCACTGTTGAATTAAATCTAATGACGCTTATAATTCTCAAGAAGATATATATATGAAGATATGATTGCATTTTAAAACAGATTAGTATTGCAACGTATGGTGCGCATACCCCTAAGGATACGCATGAAATTATCAGAAGTGCCCGTTTTTTATTTTGCTCATCATAATGCATATCTATTGCTTAGAGTGCGTGCTATTTTCTTATATATATATAATATTCTTTATATTAGCGGCAGCCGGATGGCCGAGTGGTACTGCGTTGGCGTGCACGCAGGAGGACCCGGGTTGGCTTGCCGGCGATCCCTGTCCTTCACCTTCCGGCTCCCTTTCACGGTTGAGGGTGCAGTCCGTGGTTCCAATCAGAGGTGTAAAAAAAAGTCTATATTAACGGTCCCTAAAGTCATATAAAGAATTTACGAATAGTAAAGAAGCTTCAGAATGCTTTGATAATTATTTGATCAAAATAAGTCAAAAACAAATATTCATAATTACCAATTATAAGTTTCAAATAGAACATGACTATTGATTTACCGTTTGAATATAAATTTATCTTACATTAGACTCATTCAACATGCTGAAGAATAGGAAGTAAAAATTTTAAATATGTTGAAAACGGCCACATACAGTATTTGTCAATATTACGGATAAATTAAATGTTAAGAAAATACCTCGATATCTTAGTTAAAAAGGAAAATTGTATACAGTATACGTTTATTAAGATTTTTAAAACAAATTATCTTAATTTTAAATTCTCCTTGCTAAATATGAGGAAAATTAGAAACTTTAGATGAATCTAAAAAATAAGTTGAAAAAATTGTTACTCATCAAAGTTTAGATGTTCTTTTTAAAGTAAAATGTTATAAAATTAATTTTTTAATGATTTACAGATTTTATTTATTGTAATTATTCTTATATATGTAATCTTTATTACTTGATGGATGGATGATTATTTTTTGAATCTACTTTATCAGTATTTTATATTTTAATTTACAATTTTTATGTATAATGCTTCAATATCATGTACGTATTAAAATTTAATAACTAATGAAGGTATATTTAGATGAAAAATTATTTCAAAACTGTTTTTACGAAATAGTGCGTTTTGTTAGCTTCTTGTCCGTCAATAATGTTACGCGGCTGCCTTTAAGACCATATTTAATGTGTCAAACTGAAATATACATTATAAATAAGAGCGGATTGAATTATTGAGGAATCGAGATAATCCTGGTGGGTTGAAGGGGTAGTGGGCCATCATATTTGTTGATACTGCCGATTTTTTTTACTGTTTCATAAAAGTATAATTTAAAAAACTGTTATTGTGTTGATATGAATCCATGGCATCATCTCATTGCTGAATTTCGGAAGACCATGCTAATGAATTGAGATAAACATATCTAACTTGTAAGAATATTCCCGATTACAAAATAATCGCTATCTTAGCAAAGAGAAATAAAATATGTTTTACATATATATTAAAAATCATTCATATAACATTTTATAAAATCTCTTGGTCTGAAAAGAATCATCATTTCTCACTTGGAGCAATTTTATATATATGTTTCTGTCAACAGATGACTCCACTTTCCATTCTATAAGAATACCGTAACGTAGCGAAACAAACATTTCTACAGACGGCCTAACCCTTACGGAGGAGTCAGCCGGGTTGTGGAGGACGGGAATAGGCAGGACGAGACCAGACTCCATGATAAAATTTTCAAGGAGTAGGACCCGAGACTAGATCTCGGCGAAAAATGGAAAGTGGTAATCGCAAACACAACTTTCCATTTTCTGTTGAAGTATTGCAGCACAATACTCCTTGCCACACGTTCTTTTTTGCCTGCCAATTCTTATCGAACATTATTATTGTGTTGGCACCCCCCTATTCAATAGATTTAGCACCCTGTGACTTTTGGCCCTTCTCCAAAGTAAAATTAACGATAAAAGGAAAGCATTTCAGTCAATACAAGAGATTAAAGCCGTCATAATAAAGTATCAAGGTATAAGTGAATAAGAATGATTTTTTTTGGTAACAGATGACGTCACTTTCCCTTCTGGAATAATACTAAGTAGCGAAACAAGCCCTTCCATAGACTCTACCCTTGGAAAGGAATCAGCCGGATTGTAGAGGACGGGGGTCAACAGGCCGAGCTCGGATCCATGATATTTTCAAAGATAGGACCCGAGACTCGAAAGCCGAAGGATTTTCACGCGGCCAATCCGGCCGAACACGAATGATTTCCAGAAATGTGTCAAGAAACCGCACACATTAAGACAAGTGTATATGATAAGGCAAGAGTGTACTTTGAAGAGGATTGAATAATATTTGTATAGTATTTTGATAAATTTTTTAAATTTAAACATTTACTGTATTTCTTGATCACACCTCGTATATATATTTGTATATCTATATATCATAATATATTCAATTTCCCGTGTTCGGTGTCAAGGTTAGAAACCTAATTCTTTTTTGTTTCATTAAGTTATTTGTTAAAATCAATTTTTTCTTCATTAAAATCATGCAATGATGCAAATCTTAATTTAAAAATTCAAGATTTTTTTTCAACTTTTCCTTTAAACTTAAATTTTTAAAACATGTTTTATTGGCTTATTTTTAAATTTTCGTTCTTACTATAATTATCTAACACTTATGGATGTGCTTGTTTTCATACTTACTGTATCTATATGCCAAAATTGATATATATTACCGAATTCATTTCAAATTTTGAATGATCCAATCAGTCATAATGTCTCACGAATCGAGTTGTATGTATGTATGTATGAATATAATTATGATTTCTTTGCCCATGACTTTTTATCTTCATTTGTAAGACTCCTAAAACAGTTTAGCCCAAGGCATTAAAAATTATAAGTCTGATATTGTATATTGGCTTCAACTACATCATTTATCAATTATAAATCAATGAACACGTACAGTATTAGATATAATCTAAATATCAAAAACTCAATTTTGGATAAAACTTTTTTTCAATATACAGTACGTTATTTATGCATCATCACTTATATCAGCCATATTTTTTACAAAATATGAAAAGTTTATGTAAAAATAGGAGAATGTTGAAATTATTAATTATCCAAAAGAGTTAAGATCTTAACATTATTTTTTGTTAAATGACCTATTCTATTAAATATAGTACTAATAGTAAAATAAAATAAATACGCAATAAGGGATGATACAAATTATGTGTAAGTATTGATATTGCCATAGAAAATATCAGCTGCTTGCAAAAACCAATTTTGTACATGTCAAAGAATTCTAATTTACAGGGGGAAAAATTTTTGAATTTTTTATATAAAAACAATCTTCTAATTATAATTTTTAAATAAAATTTTATTTTTGCAATCTGATATCATACAAAATATATAGTGAAAAATATACATATGTATATATTATAAATAAAAGGAAAATACTTTTCTCTATGAAATTATTTTTATTTTACATTAATCTTAAAATTCATTATTAAGAGTTTAAAATTTCATATGCTTAAAACTACATATTTTTAAAATTAATTTTCTATAATTATAATTTCCTATAATTTGCTTATTTATATGAAAGTTCACATATATTAAATATGCATGCATAAAAATTTTTTTTTTAAATTCAAATAAATATTTTATCAATATAAAATGTTATACAAGTGCAAAAATTTTTTCAATATTTAAAAATTGTTGCAGCATTCCAAAATCTTTTAATTAAATAAACATTCTAACTTTATATATTATTCAGTTTAGCTGAACTGAATTGAATGCTGAGTTTTTTCATTATTTCTGCATGTTTGATTTCTTTATGATTTTCTTTGACAGTATTATAATTCTCTTTAACAAAATGTGCAAATCTACTTATTGGTTTTGAAGGACTAATCATGTATCCAGAATTTCCATTTACCATTAATTCAAATGTACCACCACACCATCCACATAATTTTCTCTTCACATCTAATGACTTAGAATGACGTCCAACACTTTAAAAAATAAATAGATATATATATGCATGCATATATTATTATATTTTTAAATCAATAACATAACATATTTTACAATGTTATAAATCAGTTTTATATATATCATTTTACATTAAAAATAAATTCACTTGATTTACACATTAAAAAGGAAATTTAGAATTAATCTTTATTGGATTATTTAAATATTAAGATCAATTAATGATATTAATATAATTTACAGATTATATTAATTTTTGAAGTTTTATATCCAATAATGTTGTTTTATTCTTTCTTTAATTTAAAATTCACTTAACATAATATTAATTTTATATTTTTTTGAGACAGTACAATAGCTAAAATATTATCACAATAAAATTTTTTGTGTGGAAATAACTAATTTTATTTGATGGCTGCATTCAAGAATAGTTGCTTATGATAGTTAAATTTTCTATAGATAATCTTACTAGAAGAGATAATTATTGATAACAACTATTAATAATAATAACTATTCAAGAAAAACCACTTGCTTTTATATAATAACCAAGTCCAAAACAGCACTACAAGCAAGTAACAAAGAAATTTTAATTTCGTAAAATGTTTTCGGCCTGCCATCGGTCCCTCATCAGTACAAGTTTCTTAAGAATAGAACATTTTAAAAGAACCAAATATTGGAACATAATGTAAAGATCGTTTATGAGATTCTTCTACAATTCAAAATTAAAAAAAATTTTAAACTACATAAAGATATAAGAATTCACAATAATAAAATATTACAATAAATAATAATAAAATAAAATAAACTGAAAACCTTAAACTCTAAACCACATAAAGCATAAGAATTCACATTATTATAATAAACAATAATAAAATTAACTGAGAATATAAATAAAATAAATAACAACTTTCTATAACATCGGGGAGTTCACGCATTATCAGCTATGGGGCTTCCCACATCAGCAGCTTTATTATAAGACTATGCTTATCATTAAAACGTGTTCTTTCTGGTATCAAGGTGGTAAACAGTGTAAAACCAATTTTCATATAGCCCAGTATCATTTACATTCTTATATAGTATCGAGGAGAGCCAATGGGCATGTACATAATGCCTTGGCTGCACACCACCTCCATGATGGAGGTAGCAGTACCGGGCTACTGCCATTGATCATAACATGACGGCGTGCCATTTTTTTCTAACTCTATTGCTTCAAAAGTGGTGAGGCCCCTATTATTATATACAGGTTTTAATATAGGTGCCTCTCCCCAGTCAATCCTCACATCTTGTTCATATGCTTTATTCGCCAAGGCCGTGGTCAATCTTCCAGTGCTTTTGTCAGCTTCATGTTCCTTGTGTATCTAGGTTTCTCTTAGTGCTCCCAGCATAATACTATCCTGTCCCTTCATTTTATTGTATAGGGAACTGAGTATACCCCAGACTTCCTATTCCTCGGAATACTATCTTTCTCATTCCGTAGGATGTTAAATATTGTGGGGCCTCTTTTCCAGGCCATTCTATACTCCCTTCGTGCAAAGCCCTACTTAAGATCTTGTCTGTGATATCATAGTACGTAATGTCTGCGAAGGGGCAGACATCAGCATTCTGTTGTACATGGGGGGTTACTCTTGCTGTGCTCTGCATAGATCTGCATACTTTATTCCATACCCCTTGCATTAGCTTATTAGTAAAGCCATACGTACGTCCTTGGGCAAAAATATATGCTAATTCTTGTGCCCTATCTTGCCCTTTCGTAACAGGGGTATACGGCCTATTAAACATAGATTTAAAACTTGCAAGCTTGTACTGCATAGGGTCATGCGACCAGGTCGGTATTAATACAGGAGTATATATGGATTTTCTATACACCTTAGTAATGTATTCTCCATTCTCTGTCCAGACCTGGAGATCTAAAAAATGGAACCCTGTGCATGAACTCTGTTCCACTCTTACTTTAAGGCCTAGCCTATTATCAGTGAGCCTGTCCTCCAGGCACTGTTCATCACCATTCTCTGTCCAGATCTGGTGGAATACATCACTAAGGTGTATGGAGAATGGGGAATACATCACTAAGGTGTATAGAAAACCCACATATACCCCTGTATTAATACCAGCCTGGTCGTATCACCCTATGCAGTACAAGCTTGCAAGGTTTAAATCTATGTTTAATAGACTGTATACCCATGTAGCCTGGTACTGCTACCTCCATCATGGAGGTGGTGCGCAGCCAAG
>WUQG02033891.1:0-10927 GCA_011317285.2 Androctonus mauritanicus
CAAGGCGATGCACAAACCGTATGCATCGTTTAACTTTCGGCCTGTATATCTCGTTAGTCTCTGACTTTTGACCCCTAGTTCACTAGGGATATTTTTTGTTTCTCGACTCCCCTATCGTTTGGTACTATTTTTTCCTGGCCTTGCAATGTATGCAATCCTACCGATATTTGGAATTATCTAATTTCTCAAGCTATTGTGCCATCAAGACTTACTTCAGTTCAATAAATACATATTAGGATTCTTACTTCCGATCGCATCCTGTAACGTTCCGCAAGTTAATACAGACGCAAAAAAAACAGTTTATTCATCTTCATAGATATTAAACCAGCAAAACAACATTCATCATTTTTCGATCGTGCACCAAAAACTTATAATGATATTCATGAATTTAAAAATCTGTTTTTACACTTAATTTATCATCGTTCTGTCTGTGTATTATGCGTATTAGTTTTAGCACTTTGAAGGCGCCCTGATGGACAAACTTGGGTGTAAATAAATAAATATTTATAATGATATTATGATAATACTTAATTATATTAACTACAGGATGGGGTCTGCAGGACTGGCCCCCGTGAAAACGCTTCGGCTTTTCACTCTGGAGGATCCGGGTTCGAGTCTTGGGTCCCACCCCTTCAAAACATTTATCATGGTGTCCGGGCCCTGCACGTCGATCCCCGTGCTCCACAATCAGGCTGACCCCTCCACAAGGGTGGGCAGCCTGTGAAAGTGCTTGTTTCGCCCCGCCACTTAGTACTCTTACTGAGTGGAAAGTGGCGTCATCTGTTGACAAAAAATAGTCTCATTATATAAAAAGATGGGCCGCCGAGAGAAATTTTCGGGCCCTTGACAAGTCTGTGGTCCGGCTCCACTTAAAAAAGTGCATCACTTTGTTTGAATAAAAAAAAAGTCATGGCCGGATGGCCGAATGGTAACGGTGCAGGTATGCCACGCAGAGGACCCAGGTTCGTGTTTAGAGTCTGGTAACTCCTGAAAAGTTTTTTTGGGGGCTGGGCCTGGTCTAGTGATCCCAGTCCTTCACTATCCGGCCCCCTCCATGGGGGCCGGATAGTGAAGCTGTATCCATACAGCTTGTGGTTAGAACTGCCCCTCCTCTTACAAGTTAGTAATCTCGCTGATTGGAAAGGGCGTAAAATACACAAAAATAAATAAATAAATAAAAGTCATATAAAACATTAAACATTTATTTTAAAAAAGTTTACAATAAATTAGAAATTCGATACATTACATACCATTCAAAATACAAATATTAAATAAAAATTTAAAAACCTTCTTCTATCAAAATACTGTTAATATATAAAATAGTTTATTTTGGCACGACTGCTTTGGGTGACAGACAGTGCGCTCTGGTGGCAGTCTATGAACTATCGGACATGTTATTGTACTGTACAAATATTTTTTATAAATGTATGAAAATGTTTTTAGTAATGTATGGATGGTACTGCTTTCCTAGGATTATTTCTGTTAGAATATTACAGTATAGAAATATATTTTCCTAGAAAATCTTTGGACAGAATTTGTTTTAAAATGTAATATTTAAAGAAATTATAAATAAAAAAGTTAAATTAAAAACAGTTTAGAAACTATAATAAAATATTTGGTGTTTGGTATTACCAGGAACTTATTTTTCAGGCCAGGGTCGGGGCAACTAATATTTCTGGAGACCTTAAAAAAAAAAAAAAAAAGACAAGATTGACAAAATATACAGTGGTAAGTGTACAAGAAAAACAAAAACATTGATAGAGAACTTCAAATTTTAACAAACACTGAAGCTCGAACAGTATAAAAATATACAAATATATATTTTTCTAACATATCGAGTTATTAATTGAGGCCCCTAAAATCGTGAGCCCCCTCTTGCCTCCTTTTGATAGCCACCGAGTATTACTCTATTTAGACATATAAAATAATTTTATTTGTTAATAACAAAGGGTTTCCTTAGCATCCGATTTTAAACTTAACAAATCAGTAAAGTTTCTTTTCGTGTATACAATATTCAATAAATATACAAAGTAATTAAAATTTTTAACAACAGATGTCGCTTCATGTTACTAAATCAAGATTTCATTAAATTGCAAAATATAAAATTTAATAAAAATTAAAAAAATAATATTTTTCGTTGTCATTCTCTTCTACTTTAATTCGAAATAATTTTCGTTTCACCACTTTAAAAATTCATATCGCTAAATAATTATTTATAATTTATATACATTACGTCGTTACGATTGATAATGCAAAAAATTTAATATAATTTGCAAAATGTTAAAGAATAATTTTTTTAAATTTCTCAAAATCTCTATAACATTATTACGTTTTAAAATTCGTTAGATGGATTCAAGAGATTTCTAGAATTTTAAAATAAATTGAACAATTTTAGTGAGCTCTTAAATGTCCATTTATATCCTTGTAGATTAGACGATATGAATTAATTACCTAATTAATTAAATTTTCTAATAGTTTGAATATATAATTTCCTTTATTGTGATATCCGAAAATAATAAACAGAACTGTCTTCTGTAATAGTCATCTAGAATGATGCAATTGTAATTTCGAATATATACAAACAAACTTATTTTTGATAAAGTTTATTTTTTAAACATACACAATGTATAATATTAAATAAATTTAAAAATATCGTTAATTTATTAAACATTACAGTTTGATAGGTAATCACTCAAGTCTTTCCCATTACAATGGATTTTCCATGCAGTCCTATAAAAAAAGTGATTAATAAATGGAAAATTATGTTAATTCTCAGAAAGAATCAACTGATAAACCTCAAAATAGTGTTCAGTCTTTGAACAGGATTAAAAAACAATCATTTATTATATAGGGTGCGGCATAAGTCAGTTAATTAACCGAACATACACGATTTAACGTAGCAATAATGTTTTATTTAAAAGATCAACAGTGTTCTACAGAAATTGTTCAAAATGACCCCCCATTGTTATGTATACATTGGTAACAGCGTTCAGCCACTGATTTGCAAATCCTGTGACAAAGGTCGCCATTAGTATCAAATGCATTTTCAAAGTGATGCATAATCACTTCGTTTAAAAAGTATCTTGGTTTCGTAATAAATCGGATGCTGAACTTATCTTTCCTATTACAACGAATTTTTCATCTAGTCCTATAAAAAAGTGATTAATAAATAAAAAAATTATATTAATTGTCAGAAAGAACCAACTGACAAACCTCAACCCTTTATTTAATTTGTAGATAGCTTGCCTAATGGTGGCTGAGTATCTAGAAACTGTTGAACAAAAGCTTCTTTTACATCTGCATAATCTCGATCAAGTTGCCACCACTTCTACAAAACAAACACTAACTGTTAAGTGGAAAGTTTTCTGTTCATTTTGTGCACCTTTGGAAAAAAAAACAAAAATAACAATGAAACCAAAACAGGTAGGTAGTTTTCTTCTCTCACTATTCTCTAGAACACGTTTTCTCTACTCTTTCACAAATTTGTGCAATCTGCAACAAAACCGATGATGATAATACAGCAGTTAATTGCACTCTGTATATTCTGAATGTATAATTAAAGGATTTTTATACTTGCTCAAAAACTAAACATTTTTTTGAAGTATTTATTTTATATAAACATACGCAGTGGATATAGTTCTTCATTAATATGACTTACCATGCCTGAAAACCATGTATGCTGAAGATTTTTTTTGCACATCTGATATCATCTGATATATCATCATTTCGCAAGTCTAAAAATGAATCAATGTTTTAGCATATTACATACATTTTTTCAGTAAACGTTATTTCTTACTATACAAGGTGGAGAAAACTTCGTGGTAAAATTTTGTGTACTGATAGAAGGTCTCGAAACAAGTCGAAAATGTCTACTGAACGTATGGTCTAAATGACACCGTTTTCAAGTTATAGCCCTTTAAATTGAGTACACAAAGCGTCACGACGCGTCGCATTGCGTCACTCCTTTACTCGTATTTACTATCGTGTTAGTTAGAAGGCGAGCGACGCAATGCGACGCGTCGTGACGCGAGTTGTATACTCGATGGGATTGACTAGTTTTAAAGAGTTGTAAACTCGAAAACAGAACCATTTAGACTATATGTTCATTAGACATTTTCGATTTGTTTCGAGGCTCCCTATCAGTACACAAAAATTTTACTACGAAGTTTTTCTTCACTCTTTATAGCCTATATGTAATATCTATCTAGTATTTAAATGGTTTACTTCATACCAGTTCATATATATAAGTAATTTAAAACTTCGATAAAATAAATTTCTAATATTAGTTAAAGAGTAAAGAGCGTTATAATGGAGAGAGAGAGAGAGAGAGAGAGAGAGAGAGAAATAGGTTAAATATTTATTCTGTTAATATAAACTTTAAAATTACCATCGCAATTTATGCTGCATTCGTTATGTTGTAAAGGAGGTTGGCACCAATAACGATCATTAATCTGAAACAAATTATCTTTAAAATAAATATTAACTGAATATGATAAATAAATATTCATAATCTAACGTCATTGCATTAATAATAATATAATAAAATAAATTTCATAAATATTTACTTGAAAAAGTCCATGATCAAAACTTCCATCATAATTCGGTCCTCCTTTAGCTGTAGTATTAAATTCACTTTCATGCTTAATTAAACATATCCCTTAGATTAAAAAAAACATATTTATATATACGGAAGGGAATAGATTTAAAATTGTTAGGAATAAAATTCAAAACTGTACAGAGATACTCACAAGAATCGATTTTCTCTTTAGAGAAGTTATGCCTATAAATCAATTCTTTAGCCAAATCGCATGGATTGTAAATCTTAGTTTCAACAATAACTAATAATGATATCAATAAAATGATATTCATATTATCGATCGAAAATGTGACTTCTTTTTCTAAGTAACCGACTCGTTTGAAGTCGTTCCTCTTAAAACTGAAAAATCTTCTTTTATAACTTATATTTATAACGAATAATCCTGTTTTGATGTATCTACTTAGATGTCCTGATTATTTATTTTATTTATTCAAAAAAGAAAAAAAAAAAAAAACAAAAAACTTGTTTGACCTAACCAATAAATATCTTAATTCCTGATTCGAAAAACATACAATTTCTTAGAAGAAACTCCTTCAAGGTTAAATGTAGATTTAAAATTTGATTAACGATTTATAAATTAAGTTAAAATGCTGTACAGAAAATGTTCAAATATTAGCATCGTACGAAATTCTACTGTTTGTTTACTTGTATATTCTATTTAGCTATTTATCGAATGAGATTTAAATAAATTTTTTTCCGAATTAAAAGTAATTAAACAATTGGTGATTTTTTTAAGTATTTATACAGCACTATATATATATATAATTTATAGAATAATTACTGCATTTATTCGTGATAAAAGTTTTCTATTTACTTTATCCACAAAATAAATTTTTATCGTTTTTATTTAATTTAATTAGGCAGAGTGGTTAACTTCAAGTGATATCTCTTACAATAAACATGTTGCTGAACTTTTCTATTATTTACATTCATGTAATAACTATGTTAAATTAGCATCTATTAAAGCTAAAAATAATCCGAAATATATTTTTAGTAGTTCAGTAGCTATAGACTTATAGTAACTGTTAATCTTTATGCTAGTGTTTTCCTAACTGTGGAGCGCGAATCTATGGCAAGGAGGAGCGTAAGAATTAACAAAAACATCATTTTTGAGACAAATAAGCGAAAAATAAATTCAAATTGGTGTTGAAAAAAAAATGAATCAGCAAAAAAGAGTTATACAGTACATATCCAGAAACTTTCTACTGTATCTGTTTTAAAGACAAAATATCGATCTGGTTTAGTGATTGAGAAAGAATTGCAAGCAGCGATATCATCCGATTTGAGAGAATTTGTGCCAAAAAACAAGCCCACCTATGGCATTAAATATTATGTTATATTAAACATGTATTCCATTTTTCATTTTTTTGTAAGATTGTTTAATTGCATTAAAAATTATTACACCAAAATAAATTTATATATTTTTTTATGTAACTTATAAGAAATTTATTTATATAAAATATGGTATATTGTTTTGTAGTATTGAATTGTATGTAGAAAATATTTATAAAATTAGACTGATATGAAAATGAGGGGCATATCAATTATTTTATGAAAAAAAGGGTGCAGACGCAAAAAGTTTGAAAACCACTGCGTTAGGCCATTCGATAGCTTTAAAATACACAATTTTAATGTACTACTGATCAATGGAGCAGCCAGAAATTTAGAAAGGGAAGAGTAATAAACATTAAGAAATATCGAACGTTGTTTCGATAAAACTGAAACATAAAAAATACATAAAATTATGTGTTATAAGTATATTTATTAATTATGATTGATTTATATCAATCGAATCTAGCATATAAATAATAATCAGTGAACAAATCAGAGTACAATATTAGTAGCCGTGGGTGCAATTGCTCCTTTGCAATTGCACCCCCTGCTGCTAATATTGCTCCCTTGCATGGGATTAGCAATTGCTCCCTTACTCACTTGCATCGACAGCAGTGGCACAGCTCCCTGGCTGGGCCACTGCTGTCGATGCAAGTCTTTGAAAATAAAGCCTAAAACAGTATAAATATGGAAGTTTTATGGAAATAATTCTTTAGGATGATGAAAAAGCTATCATGACTGATTAAATTTTGACTAAATTTATTAAAATAGATGATTTTCAATATCATTTTTTAAGAGTTTTGGTGCCACATAGAAATGTGTTTCTCCGTCATCCCAGCTTAATTATATGCCAAAAGAAAAGTTACATTGATGAGGAAACAAATTTCTTCTGAGATCCAAATTTCATAAAAAAAAAGCGCACATTTATTTATTTATTTATTTAGTAAGAAATCATATTTAGATCATTAATCGATGTACTCGATATATGTAGATCTCAAAATGCATATTTATAAGTTTACACGAATTATTTAATAACGTAGTAGATAAAAATGTATCATAAGAATTAATAAATCAATAAACATAACTAAATATAAAAAAGTAGTTCTAAATATAGAACTACTTTCTAAATATAAAGTAGTTCTAGAGGAACAAAATTTATTAAACATTAAATACACTCTTGTTAATATTTTCGACGTTTTACTAAGTCATCTTCAGTCCGTAAAGACTATAAATTCGAAAAATCTTATAGGCATATATGTAGCCTGCTAACGATTTTCGAATTTGTACTCTTACGACTCTCTTTGGTTAAAAGATGACTATAAAATGTCGAAAAAACATAAGCAAGAACGATTTTAATATTTAATAAATTTCATTTTCTATCTCAAGAGCAGTTTATGAAAGTTTAGTCAGAAGTTGAATGATGCAAATGCTCAAAATATTAAAATACAATATTGTATGTTATCTAATAATTTTAATCTAAATTTTTAAAAATATGAAAAAAAAAATTGATTATTATTCTATACGTGTGAATGGAATATAATCAAGATAAAATTAATTATTTTGAATTATTTGAACAGAATTTTTTAAACCATCTAAATGTAGATAAATATGTAACTTCCTTTTAATCCACTTAATTATTCTGTATAATAGTTGTGTGCAATTAATATTCTAAATAATTTCTGAAATTATTTAAGATCTGTAAACAATAGCAATAATGAGAAAATGTTAATTCGATATAACAAATAACTGGAAACTTTAACGATAAATTTAAATCTAATAACATTAATATTAATTTAATTCAGTTCATTATTGGTTGAATAACTAACTTATAACTGGAATGACAATAATTGAATAATATTGGATATTAGATACGTTTTAAAACATCTAAAGCAGGGGTTCTTAACCTTTTCTTATTTCTATGGACCCCCTTTGTTATACAAAGGAGTCTATGAAACCCTTTGTCATTGAACAGGTAAAGGGATTCACGGACCCCTTTACCTGTTAGGTGAAGGCCACGAACGCTTTCACTGAATAATATTTTTAAATGCACAAAATAAAATTACAAAGGAAACCAGTTATGTTAAAATGCAATTAAGAAAATAAAAAAAAAACATGATGCAACAATATATTTTTTGTTTTCTTAGCACATTAAATAATAATAAAAAAATACATTTAATATGTAGGAAACTTCAAGTTGCATTTTATTTATTAAAGATATGTCAATGTGAAGACACAGATACAATTAATACTACTGTAATTTATTGCATACATTTATAAGAGAAGAAAAAACTGGATTTAATTTGCGGTTAGTGGAAATAAAGATAAAGAATCGATTTTTTTCTCATCCAAGCTCATGGATCCTCTGAAATCGTTCCGCGGACCTCTTGGGGGTTCGTCTACGATTTCAGGATCGATTCATTAGATCAAGGATTCTTAACTAGGGGTCCCTTGATCCGGGAGAGATTCGATCAGGGATTCTTAATCAAAGGTATGATTTCAGGATCGATTCTTTAGATCAGAGGTTTTTTTAACCAGGAGTCTGATACTGAACCATGTCGTATAAACGCTTCGGCTTTCCACTCTGGAGGATCCGGGTTCGAGTCATCTCTTGAAACTATTTATCATGGGTCTGGGCCCGGCCCTTCGAATCTCACTATACGTAATTTTTATTAACCCCACCTTTAAAACGTATAAACGGGATTCTACTTTACGAATTAAATTGTTATTATAGTAGAACCTCATTTATACGTTTTTGAAGGGGGTTGATAAAAATTACGTATAAGTGAGATTAACGTTAAAATGAAACTTTTTATTTTAACTTTAAATGTTGAAAAAAATACATTAAAACTTAAAATTTAAAAAAGTTAAGCTACATACTGTATTACGTATGTTTTTTCCATACATTAAAAGTGCATTCCATACATTTGCATACTTAGTTAAATAATTTAAAATTTAAAGAATATTTTTCAATTTGTGAAATATAATAAGACCCCGTTTAACGCAAGGGAATACATTCCAAAAATACCAGGCGTTAAATGAAACTGCGTTAAACGAGGTCGCCTTAATACGTAAATAACCGAGATAAGTGAAACAGAACAGTGAATAAAAAAATAAATGAACAATTTTTTTCTATTTTATTTTGTAACATGTATTATTACTATTGTATTACATTAATTATAGACATTTTTTTATTGCTAATATCGATTTGTATTCATAAATCATTCGTGAAAAGCAAAAAAATTCGAATAAATAATTTACATTGTTGATGAGGAAGGTTCTTCCTCATTTGACACTTTTTGTTTTTCATTAAGAAGTCATCTAACGTCGTTTGCTTTTTCCTCTTTCGTTCAGCAAAGCGATTGTATACGATAGCGTGACGTCGAATCCATGACACTTCGTCTTGCCTTTGAACTTCTATCAAAATTTGGATCATCTTGTATAAATTGATCCATAATTTTCATAATAGTGGCTAAAGTTATTTTGAAAAAATCCGCTGCAAATTCCTTTTGCTCCTCATCTTCAGGAACGTTAACTTTCTCATCTTCGTGCGATTTCGGATTTATGTGAGTATAATGGTTTGAAAAACCGCGCCAAAGTGAATCAATAAAAAATATGAGAGTTCGAAATACCGCGCTATATCGAAATAGCGTTAAATGGAGCAAGTTAAGTGGAATCTTACTGTATTATCTGAATTTCATTTGATATTCCAAAAATTTAACTCAAATATATTATAAATTCTTTTTACAATGAAAATTTGTAAAAAGAATATTTGCAAGATGAAGTCGGATACTGTACATTTATTTTGACCTTCATAGTAATTTATTTCAAAATTTTATGCAATACCAACTTAATAAATTATCTACAATTTAAATTTTAAACAAGTAATAAATTATTCTTAATACTCGCTGCATGCATATCTTTCAATATTCATTCGTTTGATGTAGTTGAATGCGGAAAGATTTTTTTTTTTAAAGTTATTATTATTTTACATAACTTTTTATTTAACAGGTAAATAATTAAGATTCTATAAATATTTTAAGAAAATTTTAATATCAATTTATCACTGTAGAATATATATATTTTTACGTCTTTTATACTTCTTTAAATCGATAAAAACTAAAAACAGAAAGCTGGAAAACACACGTCTTTGTGCCTAAAGTATTCAAAACATGAATTTTATTTTAAAATAAAAATTTAGTTTTCTTAAAGACGAATAAAATTCGATTCTGCTTAATTGGGACACATTGGGACTAATCCGTTTTGGCCCGATCAAGCGGCTGCCTAATTAAGTCAACTAATAATAAAAATTCTAAAATAAAATATTGTAATACGTAGATAAATAAATAGTTAAAAAATAATAATTAGGTACCTATTTTAATGCTTTATTAAAGTATGTATCTAATTATTAGCTTTATAGAAATCTCCTCTGACTTTAACTTCAATACTGGGTCGCTGATATTCACGCTTCGCCCGCTAACTATAGAAAACCATTTTTTTTGTCAACTGATGATGCCACTTTCCATTCTAGTAGAATACTAAGTGATGGGACAAAACAAGCCCTTCCACAGGCTGCCCATCCCTGCTGAGGGGTCAGACGGACTGTGGTGCACAGGGATCGAAGGCCGGACCCGGACTTCATGATATTTTCAAGGGGTGAGACCCGAGAATCGAGCCCGAATCCTCCAGATTGGAAAACAGAAGCGTTTCCATGCGGCCAATCTGGCCGACTATAGAAAACCATTGATCTAATGCTTCTACGATTTCTGGATCCATTTTATCACCCTTTCTTTCAGATGTTCCTGGAATTTCTTTCTGTAATGTCCACTCTCCTCACGCAGTTGATTTTCTTGTTGTAAGAGACTCGCTATGGTATATTTTGGTATACCAGTTATGTCAGCAAGCCTACCATGGCTTGTATTAAAATGGCTGGCTTTTAATTTTACCCAGCAAAGCAATTTTACTTGAAAGTGTAAAATCATTTCTTGGCATCTTGGCAAA
>WUQG02033902.1:0-10927 GCA_011317285.2 Androctonus mauritanicus
TTGATAAAATTTTTGGCATTATGGGTATTAGTTAGCAGGATTGCATTAAGTAATTCCGAGGGCTGCCATTTGCCTATCCCCGCTTTAGGTAATATGTAAAGTTTCATAAATAATTTAAAAGGATATTATTATTATATGTAAAAATTATTATTTTATACACATTTTTTTATACAAAATATTATAAATAGTCCAAAATAATATACTGTGCTGGTAAAACTTGAAATATGCCAAAATTGACGAAATGAAGCTATGCAGAATTTATTTCCATATACTTTAAATGTATTCCGAAAATTTCATACTAACATATTAAATTTCTGATCAGATTTAGACCTAAACACATTTACCAGTCGAACACCTTTCAGTAGCTGACCAATCACAAAGCCTCTACCACTTCGAATCACGTCCTAAAAAACTTCATCGGTAGATTTTAATAAAAATCTATCGGTGAAGTTATATAAAATTAATTCTTAAGATAGCTATTTAATACTCAGAAGTTGATGATTTTGTATTATTTTAATATAAAAAAAATCGATAAATTTTAAGATAATCTGTGGTTATTATCCGACGTATTGCTTCTTAAGTATTAAACATTTTATTGGATTGGAATATTTTCGGATTTTTCGATACAAAAGTAAAAGTGTGTTAGTAATATTATAACTCGATTGTTAATACGCGCGCCATCTTACTTTTCTTTTTATTAATGCACTAACAAAAATAAAAGTTAAATAAAAATATGTTTTTGTAGTATAAACAAATACAAGATCATAGGTAAAGATAAAAAAATCCGGGTCCAAGAATTCTCGAAAAATTTACTCGTTTTTTAATTCTAAATCTTGGGAATGAAAAAAAGAGCTGGGAAAGTCAGAGAGATCTGTGAAAATAATTTCGATCGATAATCGAATTTTGAAAAAAGAAAAATAAAACATTTATCCAGAAAAATTACGTGATTGATGTCGGAAGTTTGCAAAATGGCTGACATTATTCCATTATAGTCTGTTCTATATCTTCCAAAAAAAATTATTTATTCGTATGTAAAGACGGCGAATTGGGTTGTTCATATAGAGCCATTCTTTGGCCTGTTTTAATAAAATATGTTCTCACACTGCCTTAAGATTAGCTTTGGATAATTTTTCGTATAAGATTGCACTGAAAATTATTTATTTACGCCAAAATATACGAAATTATTTTGCAGCTATATAGGCCTATGTGGTTTTTTTTGCAGCTATATATGTGGTTTTTTTTGCGTTAGCCCGGCATTATTACAATTAAAATAAATATTATTTATGAAAAAGTTACACTTTACAAAAGAAAATAATGATTAAACATAGTGAAGCTATAAAATGCAAAAATGGCTACACTGCGGTCATTAATTTAGTCGTGATTGTCAGTAAAAGCAAGAATACTCGTGGTAGATAATGAAAGAGATTAGTTATCTGATGATCGACGTGTCGACGGAAAATAATATACAATACTTTAGTGTTTTCTTCGATTACACCAATTTAGTTTCCGTCTTTTAAAACGTAATTGATTTTTAAAGGTCGTGTGGAAGAAGAGCTTTAGATGTCCTTCAGCCACCTGATTGAATTTTAAATTGAAATTTAAAATGAAAAAATGCACAAGTATGTAATATAGATAGAAACTTGGTCGTTATTATTAACACTTTACATAATGATAGGTCCAAAATCATTCTATGTTAAGGAATATTCTATCGGTTATGTCACTTTTCTTAAACAAGTTCGCACCACTACAGACTTTTAAGAATTAAACCTATGAAACCGTTATTTATATTCTACCGAGAAATGTAAATATTAAATATTTGACACGAATAGCGGACGAAGAATTTATTTATTTTAACGTGAATGCTGTATTTCTAAGTCGTAATTTTCATGCTTCCATCTATTAACTACCCAACTATTTTTTAGATCTGTTTGAGACCATGTTTTACAAAGATACTATGGCTGGTGATGTTATAGTGTATATTAGGTAATGTTGGAGATCGAGATTTATTTGTAGATTTTGAGATTTGTCGCTTTATTTTTCTCAGCATTATTGTTTAAATAATTAAAAATTTTAATAAAATATAATTAATTGGATGTAAATATTCCATCTAGTTAATTAGTATCAATGAAATATATGGTAAATTCTTATACCAGTGATATAGATGCATCCAAATGTTTTTCATTACATCCTTTTGGTTATAGTATAAATTTTTTGGCTGTATTTGCAGCTGAAATTTTTCATTTTTATGATAACTATTGACTAGTTATTTCTAGATCAAACTGGCATTTTAGAAGATCATAGTTTATAGTCATGTAGAAGCCCAGCTGTATTGTTTAAATTCCAATTAAATGGTAAACGCTATTTAACAATTTATTCGTGATAACTTCTACATAGAATAATTACATTTTAATAATAAATATCACCGAAAATAAACTTTGTTTTAGTAATTATTCAGAGAAAAATATACCAGTCTCCTCTGGTCAGAAAACACTGGTGTTTTAATCTAAATCAATACATAAACTTTTTATAGGCTTTAAACTAAAATATTCCCTTATTTGTTGGCTGAATCTTAGTGCATTGTTTCGCTCATTATTTTCAGAACCAGTGATAAATTTAAGAAAATGACCTAGTCGACAAAAACTAAGACCCGTGATATGCACCAGCAAATTTCCTCTATTGCCAACAGTCTGAAAATTTAAAATATACAGTAAGTTTACTTAAAATTTCAATGTGTCACAAAAAAGATATTTTGATTTTCACTAGGACAAGTGGCTCATCTAAATAGAAAACTTTTAGAAATGCATATTCATAGGTAAATATAATAATAAGATTAATAATAAATAAAATATTTCGTTTCGTAAATTCTTATATATTTTTTGCATTGTATGTTTGTGCCCTGTAAATTGCTAAATGGTAAAAGATGCAGCGACTATACTTGAAAAAGTTCTTTCTGATGTTTTGACACAAATAATTGGGCTATTCACTGATATTTTTGGAACAAACTTTCTAAAGTTTCGAATAATCTAACAACTGACAAAATTTAACAACTTAGTCAAAAGATGGCGCTGGGTGTCAAAATACTTTAGCCTGGAAAGTTGGCTTTCTAGTGACCTAGCTCAAATAATTATTATTTAATAATTTGTAAAACATGAAATTTATTTTCTCACACTAATATAGTTTCCAAAATATTAAAATATAGCTGGCAAAAAGGCTGAAATTATGACATCCATAATTTCAAGTCTTTGAGAATTAATTAATAGATTTTATAAATTAACAGATAGATGGCAAGAAGTGCCAATTTTTCCCTTTTAGCCAATATGGATATTTGCTGGTGTGTTAATATCTAATTTTATTATGAGTTCTATAAATGAATGAGACTCGATATTTGATCATAATAATTTCCACAAATTCCTGCCTTTCATTCAGTAACTTTGGTTAGCATAGTTCTGTTAGAAAATTATGAATGTTAAATGAAGTGTTCTTAATTATTTCTAAAGGTCTGTTGGTCAAAACACCTAACGATAATGACATAAAAAATTAGACAGTTCTATTGTTAAATAAGCCGGAATTTGAATATTTAACATGGTCGGTCAGAAACAATTTTAAATTTGGTAAATTTTGTTTAAATTGGATTTAAAATAATATATGATTTCAACAAATATGTTTAAAATAATAATAAATTAAATCAATATATGGAATACTTTTCCGATCAAAGTATTCTGTCTGTGGGCGAATGAATGTTGGATACAGGATCAATCGATGGCATAAGTAAGGCACATTTTTAACAAAAATAGTGATCTCAATACGCTTGGAAGACAATCATATTTTTCAGATCGAACAGTTAAAAGACAATCAGATTGTCACAAGTTGATAAATTTCTGATTACGAGCCTTAAATTAAAGAAACTGAACGAGAGACTAACCAGTTTTTCTCTAAAATAATCGTTTTCAAACTATTCATGGAAATGCCGAGCACATTCTCTACTATATATTTTATAAATAAAACAAAATTAACAGCAAATTATATCAAATATAAAACAAAAATATTATCTATTATCTAAAATTTTCACATCTGCCATTCTTTAATAAAAAAAAATTAAATATTCTAAAAGCAAATGATATTTATGGACTGATTAGATTTGATGGCTTCAAAATGGTTCCAAGAATACATCACTGGAACAATATCTGACAATTCTTTGGGAATAAATGTTCCACATAGAACACTCAGATGGTCAGAATTCCTATACATTGGTAGAGTCAGAACAATGAAAGCACAGAAGGGTTTCTTAATCCGAGCACTAACAACTTTAATGATTTTTAAACAGTTTTTTAAAATTTTATATTCTTGTCAACCTGTAGAGGATAACTGTATAGTTGTCGATTATTCAACAAGCAATTGTTATAATCATATTAAATTATTAAAGTATTAACCCCTCGTGTCATATGAGGTATAGGAGTGCCCTCTCTCTTTTCGTAGTAACCCGCTACACTATTATTGTAGAATCTTTTTCCTCTTTCCTCAAGATATAATCTTCTCATTCCGCCCTTCATTTTCAAAGCGTTGTACCTATGAGTACGCCTTATATCTCTTTTAATAAAAATATTATAATATGAGCAAATATATTATTTTTGCTCATATAATACTTTTATTTGCTTTACTTTTTTACCACTCGTTTTGCTTGAGAAAATTCTTCGATTATAGAATCCGAGATTTAAAGTTTCTGCCATTTTCTCTTTCAATAAACCATATTGCAAAATGATATCCATTCGAGCAGAACCGCGGCCAAGGCCCGCCTAGTTAGGGCCTGGCCGTGGGCCCCGGTAAGCTAGGCCCGGCCGGAAAATACCGACGTACTTGTCCTCCGCTATTGTCCAAGACGTTGTCATTTGGTCCGAATATCATATAGAAAAATCTCAGATACAGATTACATAAGGCCACATATATCAATATATTACTTCCGTCACAGTTGAAAATGTTTATGATTATTTTTTTCTAAATTATTTTAAAAATAATTAGTTTGCCATTGGCTATAACTTCCGAGTTTAGGGACTTCAATCTTATTGGAGATATGTCTATTTCTATATACATTCAACCGCCATATCCAAATAAAAGAACAGTTAAAATTATAATACTTTTCTTTCTAGATAATGCATTTTGAAGTTAATCAACCAGAAGTGCTCTATATATATCAGATGAGATGAATATTAACTTAATATTAGAACAATTTTAAGATAAACGAAACATTCAATTTTCTATTTATGATTTATTAAAAAATTATCAGAACGTTAGATGATGAAAGAAAATTAATAGCACAGCTGTAATAATGCGAATAATTTGTAGCAATAATTCAATTAATTTAATGTGCTAAAAAATTCCGTTAAATCATAAAAGTTTATATGGTGAATGAATGCGTTGAAAGTCTGTATGGCATTTGAGATGAAAGTCCTGGCCAGAGCTTTCTATCTCAACCTGCCAATAATATAACAGCATTCATATATTCATCTAATCAATATGTTCATCTTAATTTTAACGTTGAATAAGACACAAATAGAAGCCGAATTTTTCCTCTAAAGTATTCTAATATTTTCAAATTTTTTATAATTTATGGTAGAAAGATTAACTATCACACCAAGTTGCTCTTATTTAAAAAGAAGAAAAAAATGAGATCGGACTTACCTGTTGCACGTTATCGGGTAGACATCCGATCAGACCCATAGTCAGCAGGTTACCGTCGGACTCTCGGACGAAGGCATCGCTAGCTCTGATACGAGGCGACTGGTGACTATGGCTGGGCTTCCCTCTCTCCTGCCAAATAAACAAATTTCGGTTAGCAATATAGGAATAAAGCCTCTTTTCGAGTCGCGCTTCCAGGAAGAAGAGATGGATAGTATCTTCCATTTACTCTCTTCCCAAGTTTTCCTCCACCCAAAAGAATTTTAGCGGAAAACGAAAGTTATTTTCAGTTAGAGATGCCATGGCTAACCAATCGACAGCTTCAAAAATCTATTTTGATATCCGATCAAAAACTGTTTCTAGGCTGTTTATAATAATTTATCTTATTCTATAACATTTTGTATTCCAAACTAATTTTTAATTTCGGTTGGTTCAGCCACATAATTGGGTTGTAAAATTCGTTGATATATTATTATAGGAAGGTGGATAGCCATCAAATTCCCAAATCAAATGAGAATTTCAAAAGGAAATGCAATCATTTCCATTAATTGATATTGTTAATAAAATTTTCTATTGTTTGATTTCTATGAATTCTTTTACAAATTGGATCTAACGGATTAAAAGGTAAAATTAATTAAGCTATAGTTTATAAGCGAAAGCGAAGAAAATTTCACGGATGCGCGTAACCTTCAGCTAAAGATATGAATTTATAAAAGATGAATAATTTTTTAAGATCATTCATTTTTTATAAATATGAAAGACGGATGATCAGACGGATAAATGGCGTTTAAATTATATAATATTAATTTGTTGGTATTTTATATTGGAGATGTTTATAAATAATTTAAAGGTTACATCTTTTTTTGCCAAATAGATCTTTTTAAATAAACAAATAAATATAAAATCTAAAAAGGAAAAGTCGTGAATAATGATTTAAGAATACAGGTAATTCAAATAGGGTTTTATTACCGATTTAATCGCCCGGATTAACAATATTCTAAAACCGATTAATCTGAATTTAAAACTTGTTAATCGATGATACCATCGGTAAACTAATTAACCTTCTACCAATTGCATTAATACAAATACAGCGGTAAAATATATTATTATGTCATCATCTAAAATAATCAAATCTAACAAAATCCTCCCGTAAAGATGAATAATTATGGAGATGATCCATTGCCGCGGGGAAAACATGGGAGAAATATTTCCGATAAGATAATTAAATTGACTTTAAAATACTGCATTTAAGTGCACCATCTTTATTAATTAAAAGGCAAAAATTATTTAATACGGGTAGTAAACACAAGAAATAGTTCATATCTGGAAAATAGGAAAATTTAAGAGAATTAACACATCTACTTTCAATTGGTTTTTGGTCTGGCCATACCGCTGCATTTTTATACTTTCTCGCATAGTTTGTAAAGATTAAATCCGGATTTAAAAAATTTTAATAAAAATTCTTAACTTGTTGCTAATTTGCCTTACAAAATAATTTTTAATTCGGATTTATTTTTACGCTTATATTTTTTCTGATTTTAATAAAATATAATTAGTCCAAAAACGGTAATGGCAACTAGATAGTGAATATGTTACCTTAACCTTCATCTAAAGGGATCCTGTTTTGTAGGTTAGTCTATTTCATTATGTCAAATTCTTGCCGAGATGTAATAACTCGAATTTATCAGGCGGGCCGATTAATCAAAACCCATTCGTCAGCTATAGATAGATGGCCCATTACCGATTAATCGGTTCATCCCTAAATTAGAGCGCTGGTCGGTTGGTCGAAAAAGAAAATGGAAGAAACGTCAAAATTATGTTCTCTGCCTTTCATTTGACCTAGTTCCGTTCCTTCTACAGCACTTCCGCTTTTCCTTTGTTGATATCCGATAAGTCAACGCGTATACAGTATTAGCCAAGTCGATACGACATCTTTAAAAATAATAAATATTACATTTCACTCGAGATTATTTTAAATTACGCTACAATTTCTTATAATAAAAATTTACCTGAAATGTCGGAAATGAATTTCGGGATGACTATTCCACATCTTATGTATAAGTCTAAAATATTCTCCAAATATTTTTCTTTTCGAATTTATTAAAGGAATGTAATCTTAATTTTTTTGCCATATATGTGGTTAAAGCCTGCCTCTGTTGATGAGTGATAGCCGCCATATTTCTAACAAGAATCGAGAAAGAGCGTGCGCATTCTTTTTCCATTCCGTTCAACTGTGAATCGCTAGACATTCAAAAGAAAACCAACGGAACATATTTCTTCCGATCAACTATGAACCGGCCTTAAGTCGCGGATCACGTCATAAATGATACAAATAAGAGAACATTAGTCAACTTGGCTACCTGTTTCCGACACTTTTTGACCTCTCCTTTGTCATTTTTCGTGATACCAAACTAAACCCCTGGCCGTAATCTCACAAATGTGAAGATCCTCCTTCTACATAAACATTTTTCTGGATTTTACGCAAAAATAAAAAATTAAACTGAAAATAAAAATTATTTTATCCTAGTATTTGTTACACATAGGCTATTTTTTTAATTTCCGAATAAAATTTCCAAACTACTGGATATAAATGTCTTAAAATTAAGTATATTATGTCTTAAATTTTATAACGATGTCGTATCTCCAAATATGATACATTATAGTATTTATTATTCGAATAATTAAGCAGAATTTTCATATTTTATAAGAAAAATCTCTACGATTAAAAATTTTTTTATTTATAGTGATTTAAAACTCTAACTCTTTTAACTGAATGACGTCACAATCGGCACGCGTGACGTAGTTTACCAACGCTTTCTAATACTTTATTTTGGTAGCCAAACAATCGAGGCGCTCGGCGCATGCGCTGGCTATCAACCGTGGTATAAAGCGAACGGCATTCCTAGCAAATTATTTACTGAATTTGGCCTGAAAATCAAATGTCTCTTAGCGATATACCAAAAATGTTTGTTGACTACCAAAAATGTTTGCTGTAATTTTTTACTTGATTATTTCTTAAAATCTAAAATAGGAAGGAACGAATTCTGGTATATATCATCGATTTACACTTGGTAGCCATGTTTAAAACTTGAACGCCGCCATTATGTTTTGTATCTGTTTTTAATTCGAATTTTAGCACTCGAATTGATATTGGGGATATACCTTATGAACAATGAGATAATAGGTGCCGTGGCATTTTACTTTATTTTCATTAAATTGTTTCAACGCTTACTTTTTTTATTTCAGAAATATATCTGATAACTTATGCAAAAAAAAGATAACTCTATTATGTGTTGTTTTACGTCACTTTGCAATCGATAATCTTATATATCTCGGAAGCCATATTATTCCTTCTAAAGACTGAATCAGATGCTAGAATAATTTCCTAATTTTTACATATCTATTTCCAGTATTGATCAAAACTGTTTTTTGATACCGAGTCTATTCATTTTAATGGTCTTATTACCCCATCATTTCGGTAATATGGCAAATAGCCTATCCTTTTCTTAGCGTTAATTTATTGGAATTCTTTAAAATTTTGGAAGTCATCTCCTACTTTCTCATTACCTTAATAAAAGTCATTTTTTCCTAATACGAATTCTATTTCTAATGTCACACGGATGGTAGCAAATATTGTTGAAAAAATATTAACATATTTCCGACTTAGTCTATAGAAAAAAAATCTGTCATTCAGACTGAAAATAATAATTTAACCTATCGAGTCGGACCATAGTCACTACAACAGTGACTGGCTTAAGACTATAAATATGGGCAATGTAGCGAAGCGTATATTAGATGATAAGTAAGAAGTAAATTATTAACCGTATACGGATCTTATTGACGGATTATATCGTATCCGTGAATAAGAGAGGCGCGTCAATCAATCGAAAAGATGCCGATTTTGAAGATTACTTAAGATAAATTAAATTATGGTGTGAAAAGATTGAAAGATTGAAGATGTACTTAATATATTTCGACATCCGAAAATACTTTTAACGAACGAAATTAATACGGGATTGAATAATATGTCAAATTAGAAAATATACTGATATCCGAGGTAAACTTTATTCGGTCTTCGAAATGATTAGTACGGGTTGAAAGACATCAGTAGTTATTGGTTGTATTCACTCGCCTATGTTGTAAAACAACATAGACAAAACACACTATAATCTAGACTGTATATATTAAGAGTTTTCAACAAATGAAAAATAAACGCAATACTGTATTTATGCCAATGACGGAATGTTTGATTTATTTGTTTCAACGCCATTTTTTTCGGATTACGATGGAGACAGTTCGAAGGTAGAAGGCGGTTGATCAATTCACGGTCGAAGAAGACAGATTTATCGCGCTTTCCTATTGTTTTTAAAGGAGAAAATTAAATAAAGGGCTTTTGTTGGTCGATCAGAAAGATCGGAGGCCTACTCTTAAATCCATCGGTGTAAGTACGAAAATTATGTATATTATTATAATGGAAGGTACGGCTGGGCAGAAGAGATCGAAAATTCAAATAATAATTTACAATTTTGATAAATCGGTAATTCGTCTCCATCTGATAATGAAAACCCTTCGTTAATTTAATTAATTAGTATAAAACAGTTATTTTCACAATTATTATTATTTAATTAATAGTTCTTTTCAGGAGTATCGAATTTAGTCAAAAGAATACCGTATCACTCGATATAAAAAAATGTCGAAATGTTTTATCTACGATATCGATATATAAAATAAAATCCAGGAAAATGATTCCATAAAAATAAATATATTAATATTAAACTTTTGATTAAATATAGATCAATTACCCGTCTCAGATTTTATACAGACTTTATTTTTACTACATTATAAGTGTTTAAAGTAAGCTACTTTCTGTTAACTGCCTCTAAACATGGTGGATTAATAGGAAGAACTAAACGATATTTCCGTCTTGGTTAGCATTGGTTTAAATGCTACATCAGCCAGGACGATTTTTCTAAGGGTAAAGTTCTGAGTATTGTCATTGGCTTTGGCTTAAGATATCAGCTATATTTCTAAAATTAAAAGCTGAGCATCGAAGCCATATAACGAAAAATACGATAAAATACTATGCTGCAATTAC
The DNA here is from genome assembly GCA_011317285.2 of Androctonus mauritanicus. Lineage (NCBI taxonomy): Eukaryota > Metazoa > Arthropoda > Arachnida > Scorpiones > Buthidae > Androctonus > Androctonus mauritanicus. The sequence goes on from WUQG02033902.1 coordinate 10,769, forward strand.
CCGATTGTTCCATGTGGCGTACGATCCGGATATCAATCCATTGGCCAAAATTAGAATCAATAAACAATAGAAAAAGTAACTTCTATTGGTTATTGGTTCTAATTTTGCCGAGATGGTAAAATTAGAACCAATAACCAATAGAAGTTACTTTTTCTATTG
>WUQG02033913.1:0-10926 GCA_011317285.2 Androctonus mauritanicus
AAAGTTTCTTTGCTTACAGAGCTTGGTTTTTCCTATATAGTTTGTGTTAAAGAAGCAAAGTTGTTCTATCAGTATAAAATATCTTTTTGTTATCTAGAGCAAATTTATGACAAATTGCTCATGGAGTCCATAATTTGTGATTTATGGACTCCATGAACATAAATTAAACCTGAATTATATTTTAAATCAGCTAAGACTATTATTGAAGATAACAATTGCAGCTACCATTGTGTAAATTAGAAAATGAATGAAATTTTAGGTCACAAAAAACAATCATCACTAAATGTTTCTAAAGTTATTATTTATTAACTATATAAACCCAACTTTAATTAATTTTAAACCTTGTGATTTTCTAAGATGTGACTAGCAAAAAAGGAATAGATATATTAAAAAATAAATGGTAAAAATAATATCAAAGAACAGAGTTATGATGCTTTAATAGTTAAAAAATTATAGCAGTTTATATATATGATTATATAAATATTTATTTCTATTATTTTAATGAGATATTTTAGTTGTCTAGTCTAAACCAATAAATAACCAATAAATTTCAGTATAATGATTATATTTTTATTTTTTTTACAATATTTTGATTTGTCATTTTTTTTTAAATATATTTTACTTATCAAAAATATTGTAAACTTTATTCTGATATTGCAATGATCTATGTCACCCTTTAAAGATTGCTTTGTAAGTATAATTATAATAATACAGTATATGTTACACAGCAATGTAGCTACAGTTTGAGCCACCCAGGGCAGTCTGGCAATTGCTGTCCTTCCTTTGAGAAATACATAATACACATCAAACCTATTTAGACACAATTTGAAAATTAAATTTAAGAAAAGATAATTTTATTTCTTTTATTTATAAATATTAAAATACAAAATTACAAATGTTATAATCACTCTGTCATTCCATGCTTCATGTCTATAATAATAATTAACATTGGTATTTTGTTTGATTAGATTAAGAACCTTGGACATTTTTCAATGACAATGATATAATTTTTTAACTCTCACAATAGTTGATCATTTTACTCTTATTATTAAAAAGTATTTAAAAATTTTTTTAATGTCAAGAATGCCACTCAGGGTGGAATGTCCTGCTCTAGCTATGCCACTATTACAATATATAAAATATGCCTATTTAAAAATTTTTTAACATTCCCCATGTTAATTTTTTCCAATTTGAGCACTGTAGTGAACTATTAAACAAATGATTAACTGGTAGTTTTTAATTTTCTTTTAGAAATAGTTGAATTCATTGCAATTCTTAGTTTTATCACATAAGTATAATTTCCTATCACTTCTGATTTTAGATCGTTATTATATCCTATAAATATTCAAAATCATTTTGAAATAATATAATGTTTTATTAAATTTTCCAAACAATAATAACTATGATAGTTATAGCTAAGTTTATAATAAAATAGAAACATCATATCATTAATACAAATTGCATGGACTTTTGATGACCATGATTGTTGTTAACTAAAAGAATTTTTTCAAACAGTACAAAAATATCTATTTTTTTTAATATAAACAGAAAAAGGAATAAATATATTTCAATATAAATATAATTTTAAAATATTATATGATTTAAAAAACTTTAAAAAAATATATAAATCAGCCATTAATTATTTCTCTTAAAGTAATTTTTTCTTATACTGTTACATATGATTAATTTTGATTTTAAGCAATGATAACATAGAATTGCTAAAATTAAATTTTAAAACAATAGTATGAAAAGCTACTTCAGTTTAATTCTCTACAAAAATTTGATTTGAAAGTATTAAATAATTTTTTTAATATAATTTCTCTGTTTATTTATTGGTAATTAATTTTGATAATCTAAGCAGTCTGTTAAAGTTATTATGTTAATAAAATATATCAATTTTAATAGCATAATTAATTTCACTATATAACAATGTTGAATGTTGTTATTAGAAAGCCCATAAAGGCAGCGATAGTAATGTCACATCTTATTGCCTTTAGATTTATATAGAATAAAAAATTATTCAGCAAAATGCAAAGCCATCTTTAAATTTGTTAGAGAAAGAAAAACATACCAGTACATATTATAATTAAAAATTTAAAGTTACATCCATCATGCTTTTGATAAATGCATATTACTCAAAGCACTTAAATAATATAGAATTTTGAAGATAGATATTGAAACAGAAGTATCAATTCATCTTATGTTAAAGTTTTGTATAGTCTGCATTTATAAATCAAAAAAATAAATACATTTATGATGTAAATTTATTAAAAATATGAATTAATTATGTCTGTTTCATCATTCACATTATCATTCATCATCTGTTGTGATATTATTTAAGTAGTTCTGATTTTTAATTAATGTGTATTCAGATGAAATGTCTAATTTTATTTATTTTTTTAATCGTTTTTAATCTTCTATTATTAAGGTTTCATTTTAAAGCATTACTGATTGTTCCTGACTTACATAGATGTAACATACATAAATCTGTACTTATGTAGAGATTCCCTGACTTACAAGAAAAATATATTGATTGAAATGGCTAAAGCTATAATGTAATGATATGAACATTACTCAAGACACCTGCACAAACATGATTCCTTGCTCCTGATATAACCCTTGTTTTCACTTTGGGATTTATAATGCTGGGAATGAAGTTTGTGCATGGCAGTGCTACTTGATGATATTTATTTTCCTTCTTGATTCTCGTAATTCACCTCTCCCCTTTTCAGTTTCTTTGTTCTGTGAATTAATTCTTCTCATTTTATTGAGATTACAAATCATATTTGTCATGGTCCCCACAATAATAATTATGAGTGAATATCACTTTGTTGCTTTTTTAAATATTTTTTTTATTGTTCTCATAATGGTAAAATCATTCCTAATGGTTTTTCTAACTCTTATTTATATAAATAGTTGAGATTTTGATGACTTGTGTTATTTGTTAAATTTAATTCTTTTTTTAATTGTTTTTATTTATCAAAATTTAATTTAGGAAATTTCAGTATTTCCAATATCTTATTTGATACTATTATTTTTTTCTTGCTGATAATATTGGCATGAGCTATTAATTATATTTCCAATTCTTTGGTGTTATTAAAACATGTAACTTTAAGTATAGTATTAAAATATATAACTTTAAATTCAATGAAATATATATGCAAAACATTGCATATATATTTCATAGAATAAATGACTCTCTTCAAAATTGACATGTAATGATAGTTTGAATAAAATTTATTTGGTGATTCAGTTAAATTTTCTGTAATATCTGTTTAGCATTTAAGTTAATATGTATTCTAATGAAATGAATTTGATGTTGTCTGTTAAGTCAAGGCATAAATCCAGAACATTTTGTTATAGTGTCTAATATGAATTTATCAATTTTTCTAGATATCTAGTCATATTATTGTTGCATTTTATTGAAGATTAAAAAAATCATTAAACAGGAAAAATTTTAATCCAGTACACAAATGTTTATGACCTCAATTTATATCATTACACAAATGTTGATGACCTCAATTTATATCAATTGTGGTCAAACATTTCTGTACTGTGTTAAAATTTTTTCTATTTAGTACTTTTTTAATTGGTAATATTTTTTATTAGTCATATTTAATAATATATTGTATAGTATTTATTGTAATGTACTTTATATAAAATATACAGTATATCACATCTTAAATTACATATTCAAATGTTTGTATTATATATATATAAATAGAAAAATAGCAAATAATATATCAAAAATAATATAAAATAAAATTTTTATAAAATTCATTAATTTAACATAAATTACAAAAAAATCATTATTATACAAATATTGGTACAGTATATTCCTGTTTTTGGAGTATTAATGTATGAGACACTATATGTATAAGCAAATATAATTTGTGGTAAAATTTTAATTTATAAGCTTCTGTCCTGTATTTATAAGGAATATCAAATTATCAAAAATTTAAAAATTGGATAATGATTATCTTGCTAACATAGAAATATGTAAAGGCTATCAATCACATCATAAAACACTACAGAATTGTGTCTTGCATATAACAATTGCAATTTTTTGAAATAAAAGTCAATAATTTTATTTCATTCTTTAAACATTAAATATATATACTTATACAGAGTGTTTCAAAACTATATGTCAGAAATGTAAAGGCAGGTAGAGGGAACCTAAATATGCAGATTTTGTATAGGAATTTGGATGCAGAAAGCAGCATTGAAGTGCTAGCATGTAAGGCAGTATTAACAAGAGGTAAGTGCAAAGACAAGTAAAGATAAAGGAAAGCAACAATTTATCAAACAATTTACAATAGCTGCTCGAAAGAGCAACCACCAAAGTGATACAAGATTCACAGCGGCACATGGATTGGCATACATTAGTAAAAATATCAGGCATGTCACGAAGTGCATGTTCAAGCCAGCGAAGTGCTTTCATCTGTCGAACTCAACAGTGCCCTCTCGCAATATTTCCGCACCCACATCCCTATACGAAATCTGCTTGTTTAGGTCCCCTCTACCTGCCTTTGCATTTCTTATATATAGTTTTGAAACACCCTGTATTTTTCCAAATTTAAATATTAATTTAATTTAATTTAAGTCTGAATATCCACCTACTAGCATGCAAACATTGTTAAATTCTTTTTATATTTTTTATATTGAAGTTGTTTCTATATTTTGTCTTCTTTATGCATGACAAAACATTCAATAGCATATTATATCATTAGTTTTAATATTTGCACTGAATTATTACAATCATTATTGCTTTCTCACAAAGAATATTTTATAAAATTACTGAATAATGATAGGTATGGAGTTTTATTAGGGATATTGATATTCTTTCTTTCTAGGTTTTATGCTGCTTTTCAACCAAAGGTTACTAAACAACGAGGCAATAACCATGGGATTCCCACTTGATGGTTAGCCAACAAATAAAAGATGGGGATCAATACATCAATTTTGGATCCCCTCAAAAAATCTGGAGTTATAGGATTCAGATTTGATCCTGCATCCTCCAGATAAAAAATTGTCCAGTATGGATCCATAAAGTCAATTGGTTGATTTATTTATGACTTTTACTAAGTAAATTGCCTTTTAGATTGCATTAAGATAACTAACATTAATCATTGAACTAATTTTATTGTTGTTTATTCAGTTATGTAAATTATAATTTTTCCATTTAAATTAATTATATATTTTGTTTCCAATTTATCCATATATGATTTATAAGCATTTTCAAAGAATGCACCACACTCATAAATCAAGATAGGAATATACTGTATTAATAAAAGTTTCTGATATTGTCATGTATTTCTAATGCTTAATTTCATTTCATAAATTTTCATTTTGTAAAATCTCTCAAGAGAATTCCTGATTAAGTGACAACATTTACATCAGCTATACTATTGTACAGTACAGTACTATATTTATAAATTATTTGAATTCTAATAGTAGGATAAGATGTTTAAAAATAGCATCAACTTGAAAATTTGTAGGATCAAATGCAAATTTTATATATTGGGCCTTTTTAATAAATATGAGGCTACTATGATTATATTGACATTTATGAAAATGAATGCTATTGCTCTTGTGTAATTCACTTTTGTCTAGTTATCTTGAAAATATATTATGTAAAGATAATGTTGTTAAGTTTCTTTATTATTGTAATAAAAAGAAACTTTTTTTTAATAATCCTGCTGATAGGCTTGTAGTTTTATAACATTAAAATCTGCCAAAACAGAATGTTATATTAGAATTGATAATAAAAATGGACTATATGAAGACATGTTATGAAGAAACTTTTTAACATAATATATCATAAAATAAGACACCTTCTTCCCTTTCAAATTCATTACATGTTATAAACAATCTTCTATATATTTTTCTAGACAATCTTAATTTATTCATATTGGAGAAATATTATTAAGCCAAACTTCTTTGCAAACTATATCCTGTTGTGGACACCAGTTGTTCAGTCTCATCTAGAAAAATAATTTAATTCTTACAAAATAATTCCCTTCAAATTTAACAACTCTTTTTTTCAACTTATATACTGTAGAATTCTAACTTAACAGCAGGCAAACAAATTCTTCTCCTTTTTTTATATGGAAATTATTCTCCATATAAAAGGAGAAAAAGAAGTCAAACTTTACCTTAAATTGATAAAACAGATTATTTTTTCAAGATGGTTATATAAACAGCAATTAGAATTTCCTCTCACAAAATGCAGTAATCTCTTTCTAGATATTTAGAAATTCATGACAATATGAATTTCTAGAAAATTCCACTGTTTGAGTTTTTAATTTTATTGAATAAAATATATTTACAGTAATATGATTTAATAACAAGTAACTTGAGTAATTTAGTTTTATTGTTGTTAAGAACTAAGTTCTTTGAATCAAAATATATTTATAGGAATATGTTTTATTATAAAAAAATTCAAAGAACTATGCTCTTAACAATAATAAAGCTAAAAAGCAATTCCATGTCTTTATTGACAACTAATAGTGAAATTTAAGTTTGCCCATTTTATGAATCTTTCCAAAAAACTCAAGCTATTTGTCTCATGAACTTAAGTTTTTTTCCATTAAATGTTCTATTATAGGAGCACTTTTAATATCCATTTGCCTTCTCTTCAGCTGCACATTATTAGAAAATGTAGTGGCGTGTCTTGCATAAACAAACATTATGTAATTCAAGAACAAATTTTAGGAATTTCTGATGGACAAACACAAAGCTAGTCAAAACTTTAGCTATCATTAATCATTTTAATGGTTCAAATAATTAGAATAATGTTTTAAAGTTTAAAAATGAAAAAATTTTAAATATCATTTTTATGTATCATTTTTCTTAGAAATTTGACTTGCATAATGTTTATTTCACAGAAACACTCCATTCAATTTTCTGTTAACATTCACTACTCTCTAGGCAGTTGAGAGATGCAAAATGAGATTGAAAGCATTCCTATATAATAATTTTTTGCCATTAAAGATCATGTAAGTTTGGAATTATTTTTATTCACAGTTGTTATCTTATGAAATTTTTAAATACAAATAAAATTACAGCTCTTTTTAAAGTTGTATTTTAATAAGAACATACTGTGCAAGTGCTCCTCATATTACAACTTAATTCAAGTTTTGTTTTTAACTTAGAAATTATTGTTATAAACAATTTATCCAGAAGTACCGAAACCATGCCATATAGTGTATTTTGTAATATATTTTGTAAGTGGACCAATTAGAATTTTCTTATTTCAGAGAATTGAATAAAAAAGTTCCAATTATAAAGTGAGGGTTTTTTGTGTAATCTCTGATATCTTGAAATATTGTTGTAATATATTAAGTAACTGTGTAACTTTACATTATATTTATTGTTGCAGCATTCTCCTAGTATAAAATTTAACATTCTTGAAGAATTTTTCAAATTTTTTGAAATTTGAAAATGAAATTACACATTTGTAAATATGACACCTATTTGAGATTATATTCATAAAATTAATAATTATTATAAAATGATAATAAATGAAAAATATTTTTATATCAAATTTGATCCAAATAAGTAAAAATATGTATAAAGTATACAGTATTTCTGTAGCATAGATGAATCGATGTAATAAATTTTATTAAAAATTGAAATGGAAAAATAAATTTGTCAATGCATCAATAAATTAATTTTATGAATCAAATTTAAAATTTTTCTATAATTACATAGAAAAATTTTTAATTTATTTTTAACTTTAAAATAAATATTGAAAAATTTCCATAGTATCTGAGACTAAACTTTTATATCTTTCAAAATTCTCTTGTAGCAATAAAAGAAAATTACTTTTTACATTAATTATTATTTATAATTTAAAAAAACACAGATCAATTATTTTTATAGTTCAGGAAAATTTATCAGCATTATACTGTATATTATTTAGACTCATAACAAGAGTTACAGATGATATTCTTATACTTATCAAAATATTGTAATGGCAGTTTGAATATATAAATATTTTGGAATATTGTATATCGAAACTTTATATATTCTAAGCAAAAAGCATAAAAAGTAATTAACATATGATATACAGTATATTTGAATGATAAATATTACTTGTATATACATTTTTACTTTATATTCCTCATATCATAAGGCAAACAAACATATTTTGAATAAAATTTATTCTATCACATTATATCACATATGTTATAAATATCACATTTATATCACATTATGTTATAAATTTTGTTATAATGTCATAGAATAAATTTTATTCAAAATATTTGAAAATTTCAAATAATTGATGATCTCTGAATAGCATAAATAACTTGACTATCCTATTAAATTTCATAAAAATCTAATAAATAATTCAGAATATATTAAGAGAGTATCTCAGAAGTCTGAATGTCTGCCATTTTTGAATGGTTGATGCTAAAGTTCCAAGGTTCTCTCTTAACACACAAATATGCTGAGTTTCGTGGTCTGTGCTGTAAGTTTTTCAACAATATTTAAATAAAAGAAGTTCTTATTTAGTTAATACAAATAAAATAATAACAAGCCTGAACCAAAGTATCCAAAAGTGCTTTAATAAAAATTATTTTGGTTTGGTAAGCTTGTTTTTGTATTTTACAAGAGTATTTAATATTTTCCACTGTAGCATGGGTCCCATCAGTTTTATAAGAAAATGATGATAGAAAACCATACTCTACTCATTGCCCCCAACATTTATAAAGTTCATCAAAATCTAACAAAGTTCTCTATTGAAGTTCTGCAATTTACTTTAAAAGAATTGTATTAGATGTTGTTATTGTTTTGCATATAAGTCATTATGTTAAAATTTTCAAGTTTAGTTGCTCATAAAATAAACACAAATAATTCAATATGCACTGTTTAAAGTGCTTATTGAATTATTTGTGTTTATTTGGTGTTTACAAAAACAAGCTTGCCAAACCAAAATAATTTTTATTAAAGCACTTTCAGATATTTTGGTATAGAAAATTAAAATTTATTATTAGTATAAATATAGTTTAATAATTATAGTTAATAAATTTTAATTTTTACTGCTTATTGAATTATTTGTGTGTATAAATAATTTAATATATTATAGTTTTCAATTGCAGATTGATTTTAAAGATAGGTTATTCAAATTTTAGATCAGTATTTTTTATCCAATGAATCTATCTTCATTGTCAATATTCTGTAAATGGTTTTATTAGAAATTATCACTATTTTATATTTTAATGAAAAAAGATGAAAATTATTTTTAATATTTGTAATAATAACAAATTTCATAATATATTCAGTTCATCTCTGCATATATGAAATGTAGTACAGTATTGTAATATTTGTAATTATTGTAATGTAATGGATATTTTTATTTGTTTCATTATTATTACAAAGGTATCAAAAATTGTTGAAAATATTTGCTTAGATTATCAAATATATAAAAGAGATTATTTAAAAATAATAATTATTTTTATTAACATATCAAATATAAATTCAGAAACAAACAATATTCTAAATTATCAAGAAATTAAATTATTGAAGAATTAAAATTTATGAGAATTTTTCAAATAATTTAAATAATAATGATTGATAATATTTGTGAAATTTTTATGAGGAATTTATAATTTTTAAAAAATATTTATAAAATATTGGATAATAAAATTTTATTGTTAAATTAGTATTAATGTATTTACATTATATTTATATAAAAACTCTAAAAATGTATTTTATAAAAGATAATGAAATAAATTTGCTATTATGAAAATATTGCCATCTTTTTTTTTTTATTTAATATAAATTATATATAATGGTAACTAAATTTATTTATTTATTTATTTTGTATATTATGAAAACTATTATATTTTATAAATTCCAAATTTCAATAAATTAGGTAACTTTTAAATTCTTTAAAATTTAATCCAATTAGTTATTATATCTAAAGATTATCAATCAATGTACAATGGATAAAATTCAAAAATATAAAATTATTAATTATAAGATACTATAATTAATTATGATGTGATCACATTTAGCTGCAGAGATGATTATAGATTAGGGTTGCCAAATATTAATCATTAAAAGGAGGCCTTTTTCAAGAATTGGATTGAAAAAGAGGGCATGCTGATAACCTTAGTTTTATTAATTATTATAATACATTACAATCACATTTATATTATTTGTTGTAATCAATACTTCTAAATTTTTTAAATATTTTTTTATTAGATAGTTTTCAATATGCTTATAGGTAGCATTGAAAATTCAAATGTTTTTGGTATCATCTCTTTATACAGAAAATGAGCAATGCACAGCTTTTATGAGCTTATTTACAGAAGTGAACTGGCTAATTTATATTATTAAAGTTTGGCATTTTGATTAATAGAGACACTTTTTAAAAAGTAATGGATTTTTTTCTAGTGCAGTTAAATCAACTAAATCTATTTGATTTGGATATATCACTGAAACTGAATGAAGATCAACTATCCACTTGCCACCTCTGATACTTGTAGGCATCATTAGACATATTACCTACTGGGAAATGACTGTGCAGTTGTTATAAAAAAAAAAAAAGAGAGAGAGAGAGAGAGAGAGAGAGAGAGAGAAAATCTCTTAGCTTTATTTTTTTGTGATGTCACACTATGACATACAATATAGTGAAACATAAAAATAATAAAATTACATTATAATGCTGAAAATAATCATTTTAAAGTAAAAAAATGGTCAGTTTATCATATTCATATTTCTTAGTATATCTCTTAATATTATTTTGTGCAACTATTTACACTAAACTGGCATATATAAAATGCCAGTTTAGTGTAATGTAAGAAGTATCTTGTCTGTGTTGTAATCATTCATTTAGTAATGATGACAATGATTTGAAGAAACCTCCTTTGATTGAAGTTGACAGAAAATGTTTGAGCTATTAACAGATTCTTTAAA
>WUQG02033924.1:0-10926 GCA_011317285.2 Androctonus mauritanicus
CGATGTGTCTTTCCTCTTCTCCAGATCTCATTTTTTCTAGTTTGTATAGAAAGGGGGAAGAAATGGAGAATAGAATTTGGAAGAGAGAAAGATGCATTGTAAGGAGATAGACGATGATATGTCATATAGTCATATCAAATCTGTGGACTCCTTCCCCAACAACAATAAGTTACCTAAGCCAAAAGTAAAATGTAAGACAAACGTATTGAATTACATATATTACATCGCTTTCTTGGTAAGGAAAAACATTGTGTCTTTCCCAAAAAGGGAAAAGTATAGAATAGAAAAGTCAAAACAAAGAGATATAAGAGCTTTAGCTCGACATGGGTGGAATGCGGTTGAAAGATTGATTTGTTGGTATGTCTTGTGGCTTCATGGTATCTCCGGTAGTTCACAGCTGGTCTCCACCGTTCATCTCCACCATCTACTTCTGTTGTTGTTCGTCTCTACCGTCCATTGCTACTGTCCATCTTCACCTTCAAAGAAAAAACATCATCATCATCTTGTTCTGATACTGTTGTACTGTGTGAGTGACTTTGGACTGAATCGGGATTTCTCCCTCGTTGTTTGGATCATCCTTCCACTCAGAGGTATATTTTAACAATGAATTGTCGGGACGTTGACTTGTAAAGATTTCTCTCTCTTTAAAATTAATAAAGGAAGCTATTGATGTATTAACCGTAGTCTCTGTGTGTCAAAGTATCAGCCTCATCATCCGTCCTTACCTGCAGCATGCTGTTGTCTGCTGTTAGTCCTAACACCTGTCCAATTCATCCATTGGTCTTGTGGCAGCTCCACATACACAACTGTTGGCCACTGCTGGTATATAATACTGTACAATACATATACTGTAATCTTTATTTAATTTTTTAAAGCATAAACTATGTAATAAATAAAGTCTTATTCTTGATGGGTAATTGTTTGATGTGGCAGCTGACACATTGTATTCCTGAATTGCATTGAAAAACTGCATCAGCCTTGTCTTCATAGCTTTTAGCCTCAGATCTTCCTTGGCATAAGAAGCAAATGTGCAGGAAGTTGGGCACCTAAATTTGAGGCTGCATTCAAGCATAGAGTCACATTCTTCTGTGAACTTGCAGATGATATGAACACACTTTTGGCCCACAGTCTCTAGAGTGAGCAAGGATAGGCAATGAGAATTTTCCAGCAGAGCAATAGAGAGACTACATTTGGTAACAAACCACTTCCTTTATTAGAAAGAGGGGGAGGAAGTTTACATTGGTAATAGTATTTTCACCACTCAGCAAGAGTCTGCTGCAGAAATCAATTTTGTGGTTACAAATAATTTTTGCAAATACAGAATCCACAAATAGTAAGAATCAACTGTGTCTTGATTTGCAAAAAGCATAAACAGCAGTTAACCTAAGCCAAGTACAGTAATCACTGATTGACACACTGTTACAGGAATCATTCATCTAAAATTCATTATTATTATTAATCTGACAATTATATTCAATAAAACACTGAATGCCTTATTTTGAAGCTTCAACTTTAATGAAAGAACTAAAGGAGTTTGAAAATAACAAAAATTGGGAGGAACTAATCATTACTAACAACAACACAGGGGGATTAATCACTGTAATCCAAATGTATAAGCTGAAAAGCACTAACTCCCCCTGGTGAATAAATTTTGCTGCAATCGGCCAGGTCCAATAATTCAAAATTAAATATATTCTGAAATTGGAAATTTGCCGATGTCTTGGTAGTTAGCTGGTAAGACGTTGGGGCATTATCCCGAAGTCCCTGGTTCAATTCCAGGCCAAGGCAAATTTTTAATTTCAAAAATTATAGTATAATTATTAAATACTAGATGGCGCCACCTTATTCCAAATTTAATTAATTAATTATCAATCCAATAGATGGTGGCATCATAGTTCAAATTAAATATTAATTATTAATGTACAGTTTATTTCAAAATTTATTCACCAGGGAGAGTTAGTGCTTTTCGGCTTATACGTTTGAATTGGGAGGAAATGTACCACCTTCTTCTCTTTCTTTGCACAGATTTCTACAGTTTATATCATTCAATTAATTTCAATTAAATTTTGGATATAGATATTTCTTAATTATTTGAGATCCTCTGAAAATTTCAGTGCATTTCTCTATAAATTACCTTGCCCTATCTTTTTTTAGCCAAAGTCTGAATGGATATATCTTAGTTCAATTAAATTCTTCTAAAATTTTGATCCAGATGAGCTAAAATTATGGGATGTAGAAAAGAATGATTCTTTTTCTAGAAACACTTCTACATCATAATGTTCAACTGATTTCAAATAAGGAACATTTAAATTCCAGATTTATATTGAAAGACTTTCTGAAAATTTCAGCCTAACATACCTAAATAAGTTTATGAGTCCTTTCATCATAAACTCTTCTGTAAGTTATATGGTTTAACCAATTTAGACTAAATTTGATATATTCGTTACTTAATGTTCCCTAAAAGTTTTGATTTAATTAGATTAAAAATAAAGAGCAAATTTAATAGAATATGTGTATAAAAAAATAGTTTTAACATATTAATACACTATCTAAAAATAAATAATATTTAAATCAAAAACATCTAATATGCAAAAGAAAGCTAAATACATCATTAAGAAATTAGAATATACTTTACAATTTAGATGCGTCTATTTGGTTGACAATTTAAGAAAATAAAGCACAACTACATTAGTTGAAGTTTTTAACTCAAATGTTTTCAAAAACTCAAACTGAAAAGCTGTTACTAAGAAAAAGCTTGGGAAAGTTCAAGCTACCCAAGATTTTTGATAAAAATCTTGGGTAGCTTGAATGAATTGTACTTTAAAACTAAATAATTGCTAATCAGTATAATTGTGGTAGTAATGAATGATTTGCAGTATCTGTTTCATCATATAACATTTATCTGAAGCAAAATATGCCAAATACAATGATTATGAAAATAAAACAACAATGCATGAAAGCACTTGTAAAATACAAAGAAATAATAAACAATAATACCTTCACAAAATGTTTATAAGAACATGGTAAACCCAAATAAAACTATAGCAAGTAATAACAGATATAAACATATGCATTTTTATGAATTAAATTTTAACTTGTACAGAAAACACTAAATGTTGAATGAAATATTAATATATGATATAAAGCAGTGGTTTTCAACCTTTTCATAAATGCATACACCAAACTCAAAAATTTCATACCACCAACAAAAATATTCTACCTATATAAATAGACATTAGTCATGTCTCACTTATCAAAAATCTTGAGTGGCTTGAGCTTTCCCAAGCTTTTTCTTAGTGCACATACCATTAGTCATGTATCACATACCATAGGTTGAGAACCACTGATATAAAGGCATAAAAGCTAGTATAATAAAAAACTTTTTTAAAAAAGTTTAAAATATCAAAAATAGAATGATTAAAATGTTGTAAGCATTCAGTAAAATAAAGGAATTGATTAAATGTTTTTGTGGATTACATGCCCAATTGCAAAGATCACAGATTGGTTGGTCTTCATCCATCAAGAGATATCAATATATGAGTGATACATAACTGTATTCTTTGCAGTTTCTTGGAAGTAGATTTTTCTCTCTCCTGTTTCTACAGTTAGGTTGATTCATAATGCTGAACAACTAATTTGATTTCATGGAGTGGAGCTTAGTCATATCTAATACACATAATTATAACTAAACAAAAATCTTTAAATCACTATAGAAAGGGATAATTATACTTTAGCAATTTCTGTTTCAACATCTTCATGGATAGCATAATTTTCCAACATTCAATGAATACCATTAACTAACTTAAAAAGGCTCAAAGTTGGAGCTCGAGTTTCACAGATCACGCAAGCAACTCTAATTGTAATATCTTGATTTCTTAATAGTTTATTTGTTATATATTTTTTTACATCTTAATATTTTTGATTGGATATATATATATACAATTTAATAAATTAATTTGTTCTTATAGTCAGAAAGGATACTGTCATTTGTACCTCCAGATGGGAACTTTAGACTTATGTCGTATCATGTTGGATCTAACAAGTAAGTTTGATCATAAAACTGGATTAATTTTTGAATTGCTTTTTTTTTATTTTGATAATTGACTATTCTTATTTATATTAAAAGTTTACTTATTTTAATTTAATAAAAACGCAAACATTTACAGTATGGTAGCCATTCCACTTTATGTACGACATCATATCTGTTTTAAAGATATAGCAGGAGGAAAACTGGATATTACTGTTGGTGCAAAGCAAACAATGGGAAAGACGGTAAACAATTTTCTTGATTTTTTTGTATTATGTTTTCATTGTCTTGAATATAATGATTTTTTCAGGTAGAAAATGTTATTTTGGAAATACCAATGCCCAAAAGTGTTTTGAATGTCACACTGACTCCCACTCAAGGTAAATACAGTTTTGATCCAGTTAGCAAAGTTATGGTGTGGGAAATAGGAAGAATCGAGATGGGAAGAATGCCTGGAATTCGAGGCACAGTAAGTAATTTTTTTATTGAACTGTACAGAAAAATTATCCTTTTGAATTTTGTTATAAATGAATCCTTATCCTTTTGAATTTTGTTATAAATGAATCCTTATCAAGTTTTAATTAATTATAATTTCACAATGTACTATAATTACTCAAAATTACCTTTCTTTTTGATTGATTTCATTGTCCAAAAATGTTCATAAGGGATTATAATATGTAATGTTGCATACACTGAAAAATTTGCAATGTAATTTTCTTTCCTACTTTCATTACTCCAAAATATAGAAGGATAATTATACAAATTTTATTTTAATATACATAATGTCAGCTTATTAAATGGCATAATTTAAAAAAAAAATTAAGAGTACAGCATGGACAATGGCAAGAAATTAAAAACTTAATTCACTTCTATGGGAGAAAACTTATGCAAAATAACTATGGTCAACTTTTGCAAAGATAATATTGTCTTATATTTAAATTATCCAAAATTTGATGTTTTTAGATAAATTTCCTCATTTCATCTGGCAAATAATGATATGAAACATCATGCAGCATTTTAATATTAAAGTTCTCTTCAATAACTTCTTTCCCATAATTGATTTTATAAAAAATATAATATCTATATCTTGGTTTTCTGCTTTAATTCTGAAACTTTCATTAATGAGAGAAAAAATTTTCTACAAAAATTTATGCAAATTATATTTTATTTTTTCAATATAAGAAACTTAAGTCATTCTTGACTTTTCAAATTGGTTTACAAACTCATTACAGGAACAAATTAAGAACTCATACTAATAATCAATTTCCATAGACATAATTTTAAAATTGAGTTCTATACTCAGCAATAGTGAATTTGACCACAGTAGAATGAGACTGCTTCATTATAAATAAAGTTTATCTAAAGCAATAAAAACATGACCTTAATAATAACTTGCTTCATTTTAATGAAATTTTTTGGTCATACAAATATTAAAGAAATTTTATTCTTCATTATTATTGATAAGTTGATTTTCATACAGATTAACTTTCATTCCTGGATTATGCCTAAGACAGTAGTTCAAATTATGTAAATAATATGTTGATAAAAACATGGTAGCCAGAAGACACGCTTCTTCCACTTATACTGCCATTTTGATTTTTCCAATTCCAAAAGATTAAACTTCGCAAATTTTCACAATTATTAAATTTATAAAAAATGGCTATTAGTGTAAATATTAATGTTTTTAGAATATTAAAATTCAAAAAAAAAAAAAAAACTTATGCAATGAGTTGGTGTGACCTACATTTATTGGATACATTTAAATTCTTTATGTTGAATTTTATCATCAGTTATATAAGCATGATCAATTAAGACATTTAAAAATTGTACTTTCTATCCCAAAATCTATATGTTCTACACTTGTACAAAGAATCAACCTCTCAGCCAATTTTGATAAAATTTTGTGTACATTTTCAGGATAGTGAGAAGAACATAGATTTTTTTTTCCTGAAAAATTATAGAAAGTTAAGCTTCTGCTATAATCAAAAACTGTAAAATCTTTTTAAAGATTTATGCAATAATTAGAATATATATGATAATGCTTTGAATTTTTGGAAACTCAGTAGTATTTTGTTAGATTTTGAGTTAATAAAAAAACCTTGTTTAGCTCATCTGAATTTCTTCAGTATAAAAATTATAGGAGACTTGCTATTGTATAAATAATTTGTCTTACAGATTATATTTTAGGAAGTTATGCTGATCAAATTATTGCAAAGAAGCAGTTTGCAATTTATGCTGCATTTTAAATAATTTCAAGTTAAAGTACTTGAGAAATGCGAATTTGTGTTAGCTGTAACATTTGTCTAGTAAATTATATTTTCAAGAAAATAAGTCAGTTGACAATGTCAAAAACTGACTTTGCAACATTAGATTGACAGGTTTCTGATTACTCTTCATCTATTATCAAATTCATTCTTGAGAATCATTGAGTCCTTGCAAATTTGACTAAGTAAAAGAATTCATTTGACATTTCAACAAATTACTTACCATTATAGTAAGAATTTAACTGCTGTACCTTTGATTTCAACAACAATATTTTGAATGTCATTAAAAAAATAAAACTAATGTTTTCAATTATAGTGCAAGTCCTGTCATTTTTATGGAAAAGTATTGAGTAGAATATAAATGATTTGTTGTCATCACCATTTCTAGAGTTTCAAGATCTATTAAGGAACAATTTACAGAAATGCAGAATAGCTATTGTTTAAAACTTTCACCAATAAACACTGGTGACTTCATTTTTATCTATATGATTTGAATTTTATTTTTAGAATAAAAAAAAAAATCAGAAAATATATTTCAATGATCATGCTTTTATACTTTATCAGTATAAAAAGCACTACTGAATCTGTAGAAAAATTTGGCAAAACTTGAATATGCTAAGTACAGTGTGTTTGAAAAGTAACTATACTTCTATAATAAACATGATTATATGTTGAAAGATTGTATTCCATGCACTGCAAAGGTCTTCAGATATGTCTGGATGTTCATGGGCACCATTTCCAACTACTACTGTAAGGTAAGTCGATGTTACTATATGTACTGTTATACTAGTATAGTTATGCACTGTATTTTATGTAACAAATTTACATTACGAATCATCTATATTCATCAAAGATGAGAAATCCATTATAATAATTCCTCCATTAAAACAGTTTTGTGCAATATTGAATAATTTTATTCAAGCATTAAAACATTACTGCAATTTTTTACAGATTAATCTACAGAGTGGATTGACTGCACCAGAATCAAATCCAGCAATATCAGTAAGAACTTGATTTTTACAATTCAAAATTATTATTTTTGTATATCTATCTATCTATCATATACATAATATTTATACTTTCATTAGTTGCAATTCACAATCAATCAATTAGCAGTGTCAGGATTAAAAGTAAATCGCCTGGATATGTACGGAGAAGTAAGTTTGTTATAAATTTATTATATATTCTAAGCATAAATGTTAATTCCAAAATTTGAATTACAGAAATACAAACCATTCAAAGGAGTCAAATATGTTACAAAAGCTGGTCGCTTTCAAGTTAGAACCTAAAGAATGTTATATTTAATGAATTCAAGTAATATGTCTGTAAATAATTTTTTTTTTATGTACAAATACATATTGATATAAGAGTGGTGGTGATAATTTACTATCCAATTGCTACATGCAGAGAATATAAGAAAATCTACAAACAAGTCAAAGCAAAGACATGTATTTTATACAGGCGATCTCCAACTTAGTTAACCTGATGTAAGTACAGATTTATATATCAGTCCCTTCTGAAAAATTGGAGATCTGAGATTTGGAATTGATTCGCTTTGTCATCACCTTATTCTCTTGGAGGATCTGGATGATAAACAACAACATTATATAATTGTTTTAAAAGTCTAAATGCATGTTTCTTTAGCATTAAAAGAACTTAATGCTATGAATTATACAGTTTGAAACCTTTATTTCTAAACCTACAAATATTTAAACATTTACTGGTACAAATATCATATTTTCCTTTGACCAACATAATTTATCGTTTTTATGCTAAAAAAGAAAGACATCTGTGATGCAATCCAAATACAATAATGGAAATCGTATATTACCTGTGAATTTTAAAGGGCTTGGGTTAAAACATTATTCCAAAATATCACAATCTAAATTTGCTCAAAGATTATATTAAAATACATTTTGTGAACGGTTAATAGAGCTGTTGATTCATCACATCAACTGGGTTTCCTGAAATTGGTTTGTATCTAATGAATTGTAAAAAAATCAGATCACAAAAGTTTTACACAATAAATGTGAGGTATTTTCAATGATGATAAACATATACTTACGGTTTTTATAGTCAATGTTAGTCCAAGGAATTTTGTTTTGTCCTTAAAAAAAATGGAATTTTAGTTAATTACATATACATTTCTCTTATTGAAATAGATTGCAAGTGGAATATAAAGCATTGACAGTGAATCAGTTGTCCATCATCAGTACAAAAAATATTCAAACAATGTCTGAATTTAAAATTAATCTGCTTACAAGCAAAGGACTATGAGTTCAGCCTGGAAATTTTTCTCTTTAGCTACATAATAAAAGCCAAAAATGCTCTGATGGTAATATTTTGAGTACAGTTATATAGGATGTGTCTGTGTGTAGAATATTTGATTTTTAAATTAATTTACAGATGATGTGAAAGCATTTTTGGCCTTAAGAGGCCATCTTCAGTTCACATTGTAAATTATATATACAGAGATGTTCTTATTTTGTAATCAGATTACGTGTTGCTACTTTTATTTCTGCCTGAATGCTGCAGGGACCTGTGCATTTTGAATCTCTGTAAAATAAGAACAAACAGACTTAAAAGTTGAGTGTTTTTAATGTGAATGACACTTTCCTGTGCTGTTAATACAATGTCATCCAGAATTGGTTACTTAATTATAACTTTTTTTTTTTTTTTATCTGTGAAACAATTAAAGATAGCAATTAATGTACTTTTTAAAAATTTATTGAGTGAATATTTTAATGGTTGAGGAACATCTTTCATTTATGGCATCAAGGATACAGGAAACTTTATATGATGAGTTCCACTTGATTTGTAGGCTCTAGAAGAATAAAAAAAAAAAATATTTTTTTAAAATTCTGTAATTAAAGTTGTCATGAATACTCAACAGTCACCTTTATTCTGATTTATCCTTGACAATATCTCCCACCCACTGTAAATAAGATGGATTGCCTTGTTGAATCTAAAACAGATTTAAGAATTTGTAATTTTTATATTTAAGGAAGAATTTTATGAATGTAATTTCACTTACTGGCACAGATATCACTTCACATACTTCATAAGGATGATTTTCCCTGAAAGAAAAATTTACTCACTTTGTTTAATCTTACTTTAGAAATTCATTTCAGCATTATATATATAACTCAAGCTGAAGAGGAAAACATGTAATTAAATGGAACATATCAACAATTACATAGAGAATGTAACTTAAAATAGTTTGAAGGTTATCGAGATATAATAAGGAAAAACAAGTACAAAAGTAACTGCAAGCATATCATTATTAGAAACATTTTTTAATCTTAATCATTACTTTCTTGAACTTTTCAAGTTAAGAGATTTAAATCTTTGTTCTATGTCCAAGAAAAATTTACAGATTGAAATATTTTTTTACTTAAAGAGTTCATTTTACTTATATGTTTCCTTCAAAATAATCCCCTTTAGCCTCAATACAAGCATATCTACGATTGATATGTTAGAATTAGCACGGTAAACTTCTCTGATGGCAATGTATGATTTTATTCAAAAGAATGAAAAAAGGCTAAGTCAAGAATAAAGTGAATGTGGAATGACTGCTTCTCATTCTGCAATCAATTTATTTTCAAGATTTTGACATTTAGAAATGTTCTTCAATCTTTCCATTATATTGTATTATAAAATAGAGATACAACCAAAAAATATTAATACAGTGTTGCAAAATGGACACTATTAAAAAGTCCAGAGAAATTATAGTAATGAAAATACTCACAGAAGGAAAATAATCTGATAAAAGTGAATTTAGCAATTTGTTTCCATCTTTATACAATTACATATAATATTAATCAAAATTAAGATGTTAACAAGCCATGTGAAATTGAAAACAAAAAAATTATGATATACTGATCACTGAGTGATCATATCAACCAACTGGAAATAGCATCAATAAAATAAACTTTTACCAAATTTAATAACAGGCAAATGCTGTCATCTAAACTGAAAATTTACACTAACAAATTTACATATGCTAATGTAAATTTTCAGTTTAGTAATATAAGCTTCACTTTCATTCTGCTATAAAAACTTACTCACCTAACATATGTAGTTAATTCTTCTAATCTTGAAGTTCTTGTTTTTATCATCTGAAATATTTTAACAGATTTAATAATTTTTGACTTACGCTAATATTTTCCTTTAAAAAACCATCACCATTAAAACTTCAGGATCTCTATTAATTTCATTCTTCCATTCATATCTATAAAATAAATAATGTTTAGTTACATTCAGATCAGAACAGTTAATAATTTTAATCATAAACAATCTGATATTCACTTTGCATTAGAGAGAAAAATTAGAAACTTACTATTGAACCAAAGTATTTCAGACTATAAGAAAAAATACCAATGAATTTGCCTCTTTGATATAACAATAAAGTATAAACTTTTGTAGAAAACGACTTCAAATAAACAAGCTCTAACTGCAGTATGGTATAAGAAAACTTTGCTCTTTATTTGGCAAACGCTTTCGACGTATTTTTAACGTCCTCATCAGGCACTTACAAGTAACAAAAATTACAAAATCAAACAGAAGAGTTTAGAACAGAACAATTTTTAAAAACTTTAAAAACATAACCATGGTAACAACCAATGCTTAAAAAAC
>WUQG02033935.1:0-10925 GCA_011317285.2 Androctonus mauritanicus
ACTATTGGATAATAAACTTACATTATCTAATACTACAAAATACAAAAAATATGTCTATTAGTGCTTACCAATATTTTAAAATTTATTGAAATACAAACCTTTAAATATCTTACAATAACAAAAAATGGACTTGCCCCACTTTCAAAATAAACGGCTCATATATATATATAATAAAATTTATCAGAAAAATTTATATGACATTTTCAGCAAAGTGTTTTTGTCATTCGTATATATATATATATATATGAATGATAAAATAATGTATACATACAAATTTTTTTTTACAAAAACTAATAAAATACAGGCAATCCTCAACTTATAACAGAGTTCAGTTCAAACTCCATGGTTGAAAGGCAGAAATGTTCTTATGTTATAGACTTCCTTCTACTAATCTTTACTAGGACACTACATTATCATAATAAACATAACAAATATAAAACTACAAAAACCAAACATAAAAATGATGCTTTTGATATATCAATCCATTGCATATAGTGTGGTATGCATGTGAATTTTACATTGAACCATTTGCAGAATTTACCAATGGCATCACTGTTGTAAATACAAATAGTCATAATGTTCTTTGTCATTAACCCCTAAGGATGACAAACTTGTAATTTGTCGAAAACGTTAGGGAATAAAAAGTGTGTGTGTAAACACAACTGCCGTTCCAGTGAACTTATTTAACCTGATAATAAATAATCATAAGTTAAAGACAGTCTATATATTAACTGTAGAACTGCCACAAAATTACGTCTACTGTGCAACAATTTACGTAAATTATTTTAATTATTAATGAGTTTATAAATTATTAATCCGTCGCAACAGAAATCGATTGACATAAATATTATATATCATTAGAATCCGAACATTATGTAGTTTCATAATATATTGATCAAATCTGTCAGATTTTAATCTATAAAATGCAAAAAAATCGTAAAGTAATCAATATTAATTAATTAATTTAATTAATTTTACTGCGCAGGTGGCGAGCCGATTAGATCGGCAGCTGGCTGTTCTACGGATAATGATAGTTAACATTTTTATTAGTACACTATCAATAATAAAGTTATATGTCAGTAACTATTATGATATGATATGAATTATATATATATGTATTATATTATAATTATATCTCATGTCTTTAAATAGCTATACAAACCACAAATAATAATTTTAAATTTACATAGATCAGTTTGATTTATTTAAAGTTATATTTAAGGAAATATAATTTTAAATAATTTCTGGAAAGTCTTATCAGAAATTGGGAAATTCTTTTATGTTGTTCACAGTTACAATGATATTGGACAAATATTCAATATGAATGTTTGTCTAATACATTCATATTGAATTTGTAAACAATATCATTGCTTACAATGATAGTGTACTAATAAAAATGTTAACTATCAATAATAAATTGATGTATCAATCAATGTAAACAATATCATTGTAACTGTAAACATCCAATATTTCATAAGACTCTTGTGGAATGTTAATGAATATGAATGTTTTGTATTTGACTTTTGTGGATTTTAAATATAAACATCTTTAAGAAAGTTTGCATTTTAATTTTTTGAAAATTTTCTGCTTTGATTTAATCATTAGCAATGTAGAATTATCATTATATACATATATACAAATAAACAAAATTAATAACTAGGTATTTAATGAAAATAAAATTTCAAGTAGCTTATTGGACCTTAAAAGAAATTTATAGATGCAGAAGTGCTTTCAGGCTGTGTAACTGAAGAGTGGTAGTCCAGCCCAAAAGTGCTCCTGTATCTATAATTTTTTTTTTTAAGATCAGATAAGCCTAGTTGAGATTTTATTTCATATGTAAAAATTATTAAACATAATTTCTACATATAAAATAAAATCTCGAATAGGCTTAACATTAATTTAATTTCTACATATGTTTTGAAACATTGTTATAAATGTGATAAAGACAAGCAATATTTTTTTGACTTTCTTCTATAATTATTATCATAAAACTTCTAGTTAGAATATAATTCATTATTTATTTACAAAATATTTGCAAAAAATTTATATATTTATGAATTTTATGTAAATATTTTGTATTCTTCAACTATTTATAATTGTGCTGTACATTAATAAATTAAAAATTGAATTATAGTCAGGTTAGGATAATTTGTCAGAATAGAGATTGAAATAGAGATAAATTAAAAAATATAAAAAAATTAAGATAAAAAATCTAAAAGTAAAAATAAACTGTCTGAAGCAGTTATGGAATTCCATAAAAGCTATTATATAACTTGTGTATATGAAATTTCAAAAGATGCAATATCAAAATATATACCTAGGTAGTTATATTTTTACATACAACTGCTTAGGTAATAGGAAACTCCACAAATATAGCTGGAAATTTCATTTTTTTTAGCTGTCTTTAAAGAATGTAATATTTTGTATTGAAGAAAATTTCATTCAGATACATAATTTCTTATTTGTATTTCAAAAGAGTATTGTGAAAAAAATATTAAAAATTTGCAGGCCATGTAAGAAGGAATTCATATTAAAATATAATACAGTAATTACAACTTTAATGTTAATTCATATATTTCTTGCTATTTATAGTATTTCTTTTGCAATCCTTTTGGTATATTGATGTTAATGGATTGCTTGTTAAGTAAATTACTTCAAAATATTATTAAACACAAAAATATGCCAACAAAATTTCCCTTTTCTTTAATATTAATCAAAATAGTAAGTAGATTTTTTTTTATATTATTGTACTATGGAGAATAGAAAATAATTCAATGAATCTTCAAACTTTGATTTACATCATCTTATTCATTCAGTTGATCTTTATAGTGCATTTTTAACATTAAAAATTTATAAAAAACATTGTATTGACTCTTGCAGATATTAATTTAATATTAATCACTGACATTTCAAAAATTCAATATTTTAAATTCATTTTTAATATCCTTTTTAAAAATTATTAGTATTGAATATATATTTGTTGTACAATAAATATTTTAATAAATATGCCATTGTTTTAATTAGGATTTATAATTTGATATAAAAAAATAGTTATTGCATAATTATGTTTTTATGCACATACAGTACATACATAACATTTTAGATCGTTTTCTCAATAATAATTAAAAAATAAAAAACTGGTGAAATGTTTTAGTTAAAATTATAATTAAATGCTTCATGTAGCAAAATTTGTCCAATAACAATTTTTACTGTAGTTAATTGTTACAATTTGTTTTATAAAAATATTTAGAAGCATTTTTTAGAATTTTTACAATTTTAATATTACTGTTTTTCAGATGTTATATTTATTCATTTTCTAGATAAGCATTAATTTATTTATTTATTTAATGATTTTTTTGAGATTTCCCAGTAAATTTACAAATATAGTAATAGGTTAAATAAAACCTGAAAAATGGCCTAATTATTTATTCTATTTTTATAATGTTTACCTAAACTTTGAGGATTATTTCTCTGATATATTTATAATTTAGAAATAAAACATATTTTCTTTATTGAAGTGTTTGATCATATATTTTATTGTTTGCTTATTTCAGAATTGGTTTATTAAAAACAATAAAATTTTTAATTAAATATTATTTTACTAAATTTTAATTTCAATAATTTAAATTGCACTTTTTCAACTTTTTCCGTTTGTTGGTTCTGACAAGTCAAATAATAGACTTAATATCATTATTCATGTAAAAATTTTAATTCAGTTAATCAGTTTAGTTATTTGTTTATTTACTTCACTTTATTTATAGTTTACAAATTTTATTTTCTGTTTAAACTGTATATTTTTAAAAATATAAGTATTCTTAAATATAAGAATTCAAAATAGATTTTGAATTCTTTACAAAATAAGTGTACATATTATTCATTCTTTTGCATAATATTATATGCAATTGGTATAAATATACCTCACATATTTTACAAGTAATAAAATTAGCTAATAATTTATATACTTATATGCAGCCATTCCCCAACTTATTTTATATTTGGGAATATGTTTTTCATAATTTTAAGTTGAAAAAATAATTTTTTAACAAGAATTCTGAATTAAAAACTCAATGCTAAGTAACTACAATGATTGCATCTATTCACTGTTATTGCACTGTATTTTTCCCCGACTGAAAATGAAACAATGCTACCTAGAACAACATAACAGTAATATGATACTTAAAATCAACAAACAACACATAAAACATAAATAAATAAGTAACATAAGCTTAAATGTTGTAAACCAACATGTTTGGACTTGTAACTTTTCAAATACAGTAGCTGTTTATGCTATATGTCTTGAAAAATAAAAAAATTTATGAAAACTATTTTATATAAAGTTGAATTTATTTAAGTTGAAGAGTAGCTGTATATGATTCATCTTGTACAGGAGGTCCCCAACTTATGAAGATCCATACTTATGAAAGTGATTATTTACAATAAAAATCCATACTTATGATGGCTACCATCAATGGTTTTATAATAATGGTGGACAATTGACTAGATGGCTAAGTTGTCACCAGGATGGAAGCATATTGTATTTCCATCATGCACTATTCATATTTAATTTAAGATCTCATACCTCCAGAATTTTTAGGTTTTCAGGTCCCTGGCTGGGACCTGAAAACCTAAAAAATCTGAAGGTATGAGGACCCGTTGAGTCCCATTTTAAATTCATGAAAGCATAGAATTTAAAATCCATGTTTTTGAAAAATTTGATGGATCTGCCTCAGATATTGTAAAGTCTTACTGGATCTATCACAGATGTGGGCAGTCCATAGTAAAGTTTGGAATGGATACCATAATAGAGTAGAGTTAGTAGTCAGCCATTGATTGGGAATTGCCATTAAAAAATAATTGAATATATTTGCTAGAAACTTGGTTAAATTAGTTTGAATTAAGATACTAATAGATACTTTTACAGTGACCACTTTTAGTTCAATATCTATGATGAGATCTCCTAGAAGGATGGATTTAGTGAGCCTGATTGGCCTAGACTCTTCCTGAAAAATGATATTTGAGACTTAGAATTGACTGCAACTGTTGCTAGAAACTTGGACATAGGAAAATAAATTCCATCTTTGTTTTTACATTGTGTTTCTTTTAGTTTTAATATAAACTTCTGATAGATATAAAATACACAATTTCCTCATTCTAAAAAAATAAATGCTGTTTATTCAATATTATTGTATGCTACTACTTTTTTAAAAGCATATTGAATATTGTGTGTTCTGGTGATTGGAAAATATTATTTCCATTTATAACATTGTGCCTATGGAAAGTTGTATTCTGAGTTATGATGGATTTGAACTATGACCAAAATTTTTGAATACATCTCATCACAAGTTGGGAATTCCTTTACTATAGTTAGTATATAATTTCTTTTATCATTAAGCAACATTTATTTCTCTCACACAAGAAAAACAGTAAGATGCTCAAAATTTATTCAGAAGATTGTAAATATATATTTATATCTATAATCTTATGGATTGACATTTTAAAATAATTATTTTGATAATTAAAGAATTATTAAATTACTAATTGAAAATAGAAACAATTAATAGAAAAGAAATTGAGAAGTATTCAATATTCTGAAAAATCACTTTAATTTATATGAGAATTAATGTTCTATATTAAATATAAGAAAAATAGAGAGGTATTTCATTATGTAACATTAAAAATATTTGCAAATGTTTGCATTTATTTTTATAAAGGATTTAAATAATTTTATTTTACTTAAAAGGAATATAAACTTTTTGTAAATTATAAATTGTTTAGATTTGCATTTAAATATCTAGTTTCTTTGGAATATCAAAAAGATATTTATTTTCATGTATCATCCAATCCACTACTGTTTTATTTTCTGTAAAAATTAAGTATGAAAGCACAGTATAGATTTGTCTCATTCCTCTTTTTATATTGAATTGCTCTCTTCAAATTATATTATTATAACTTTTTTGTTCAGAATATCCATAATAAGTGTCTTTCATATTTCTGAATATTATGAGTTGATGATGATATTATTATTTCAAATTTCATTATAAAAATTATTTTCATTATAAAGTATGTATTATATCACTCACAACTTCTTATTCTTTAAAGATAAAAATCTGAATAAAAACTATTTCAATACAGTTTATTTGACATATTTTTTTATCATCAGTAAATGTCTATAAAGTTACCCATTATTGTTTTCGATGCTTTTTTAGAAATTTTCCAATATTAAAAATTGTTTGTGAATTGTGAATAAGAATATTACACAAAAATTTCATAATTTTTAATAAAAGTTACAATGATTTATATGTTTATTGCTTTATTAGGAATAACTTTCAAAAGTTCTTAGCACTTAATGAATAACAAATTCACACTAATTAGCAAGGAATGTCTAAATAAATGATAAATATTGTAGACTATTATATTATAGTAGTTACTCTTATTTTCTTTTTTAAATAATTTCAATTATTTTAACATACAGTTAACAATTAAGTGATCATAATTAAAACATCTCTCTTCAGAAGCATCTAAAGATAAAAACTCAATAAGATTTGATAGAAATATTTTTCAGAGCATGTGACAAAGATTTAAAAAAAAAATAATCTTTCCAAAAATCATTATCAGTATGATAATAGAATTGTGATCAGAAAGAAAGATTATATTAGTGTACCTTTCTTATATAATTTATGGGTTTAAATAAAAATATATGACATTTAATGTGTTTTCTTCTAGAACAGTAGCAATGCAAGCCTCTTATCTGAATGTGTTCTACTTATAAAGCTGGTTATCAAAATGAAAATAATGCCACTGAAATACTTTTAGAATATAGATGCTGTAAAAAATTATAAAGAAATCTAATATCATATGCTCTTTGAAGCATATTGCTTTATTTGAGAAAACAGAAGTCTGGGAATGAGGTAGGGAAGAGAGTGCAAACCTATTCTTTCACATCAAGGTGAAGAAGTTGTTACTGCAATGATATAAAAATTTTTGCAAATGAAATTGGTCCATGCAATGCATGAATGATATTTGAAGCACTTGGATATATCATCCATAAGTATAGAAAATTTTATGTAAATTTTTGCAATATTATCTGTATGAATTTACTTGCATTCAACAATTGCTTTCTGGTAACACAGATACCCAATTCACATTTTCCTTAACATTCTTATTCTTAATAGAGAAAAATAATGGTCATGGAAAATTCTATCGGGAAGATGAGTCTCATGTTCTCATAGGATTTCACTTTCTTAGAAATAAGAAAACTCAAAATTATTAAACATAGCTATAAAGAATTCCTTTATGATTCAATAAATTCCATTAAATTTACTAAAGGTTTTTATAGATATGTGAGTTTATGATTACTGTAATTAATAGTGTAAGATTTCTGATGTTGGAGAACACTTGTAAAATGGAAATGGAATACTAAACAAACATTTCACAATTAGTCAATAGAGTTTGTATAAAAATATAAATTTCACAAATTTTATCCTATACTATATATTTTTTTATTTCTTATGTTTTATTTTCAATTTAGGTAATGGATGAATAGGCTTGTGAATACATAAGATTGTTATTTAAGAAATTTAAATGAATGGGAATTATTTAAACTTTATTATAGTCAGTTTTTTTTTTTTTTGAAATCAACGTCAAAAAAATTTTTAAAACAACAATCAGTGTGATAATCTAGGAAAAAATTTTTGACTCAAAATTGCTAATCCAGTTGAGATGAAAACTAAGCTTATTAATAATTAAGCCTTCTTCAATGAATAAATAAATTTGCATAAAAGTTTTAGAAAATAATAATGGAAATAATTTTAAATGATTGATTATGCATTTTCAAATGCATTCTCCAAAAACTTCCAATTTTTTATCCTAATGTGATTATATTTGACATTGTAATTTTACAACTATTAATATTTGTCAAATTTTAAAAATCATAACATAGCTACTACACACAAGCACAGATAGCAAGCAACATAAGCATTCAAGAGTATAAATACAGATACATAAACACATGCCTTTTGTTGTTATAGATACTCTGTAAATTAATTTATAAATTTTATTTTTTTATAAATTTGATATTTTGAATATTTAAATTATGAAATATTAATTATTAATATTTTGACATAAATAATATGATAAATTAATCCAATTATTTTTAGAATTTCAAGTGTAGTTATTGTTAATCTTAAAGAAGATCCAAATAGAATTAGTATTGAAATTTTATTTCTGTAAAATTCACTGAAAAGAACAGATTTTAGATGATGATAAAAATCCATTATTTTAAATATTACTGAGAATACTTTTATAAAAATTTAGGATATTTTTCACTCTTTTATTACGATTGTCTGTATGCATTCACTTTATCTGTATGCTTGTTTTTCCATATATGAAGATATCTTGTAAATCTAACCATTATAGAGTATTCATAGTTTAGGAAATAATTCTTTATGTATTAATTAAATAGGAAGATCTTATAACTTACATAGTTGCTGTTCAAAATATATCTTTGATTCTGTATGTTGCATTTAAATAATAATATAGTCATTTGAAAGAATTTTAGATATATTTTACAATAGTTGTCTTATGTAATTATTTTTTCCATATATCTTTTTTAGGCTGTCCATAAAATGTCTAAACTTAAACAAAACATTGCAGAGCATTGAAATTTTATATAATCATTTCTTTTCATTCTAGTTAACAATGATTAATTTCAAAGGCTCTGTATGGTTCCATTACAAGATGATAGCATTCAAAATTTTTAAAAAAAATTGTATATTTCAAACTATTTGTAAAATTTAATTATTTTTAAGAGCTTTTTATACATTAATTTTTGATGTTATTTTCATTTATTTTATCTGATGAATTTATATGCAATGCAATATAAAAATCTTGTGCATTATGTGGGAAATTTATCATCTTTACTATGTTTAAATTTTGATTCATTCACATTTATTTTTGTGTTATCATTGTTGTTGAATTTCTTAGATAACATTTGTGTATATGATACATTAAAAGTTTTATAAAGTGCTAAATTTTATAAAAAGTATTATATATAATTTAATAAATATATATTTGTCATAATAAATTTATTATTAAAAAAATTATAGTATTAAAAGATATAATTTTCTGATGTTTCTATTAAAATGGAAGAAATTATATCTTTAATATTCAATAATATATAAACTTGAATACTAAGTACAGCTTAATAACTAATTTATACTTTAAAATTTTCACTTATAATCTGTCATATAATGATATCACATTTTAAAACATTAAATAATTTGTAATTTAATAAATTTGTTCAATAAATTGTTATATGCAATCTATATTTTATTTTAACATTAAAAATATATATCAAATAAACCATGAAATTTCAAAAAGATTCAGTAATTATTAAATGTATTCATTAAATAAAAACTTGAATAAAACTACAGAAATTTTAGATTATTGATCTTATATCCATTTATGTTGAAAAAATTGATATGCTATTTTTATCTGAAAAAATAGAATTAGAAAAATGTGAAATAAATTTATTTAAAATCATTTATAATTTCTTGATGATGATCTAAATTTATTATGAAATATATATATATTTTTAAATTACATGCCTAAGTTGATAAAATATTCTTAATTTATTCTATGCTGTTATAATATTCATTTAATGTATTTATAAAAAATACAGATAATTCTGAAATAAATCTTTTCATCAAATTTTTTATGAATCTGTTGTAAAAATTGCATATAATTTTTGTCATTTTATAATCCAACAGATTCTAACTCGATGCAGCCTGAGAGTTAGAAGTTGGCTGTTCCTGAATCTGTTGTCTAATCCACAGCACTAAGAAGTTGGCCATCCTATTTATATGTATAGCTATATTAAATATGTAAAATATTGCATTAATACTGTAATGAATATTTCTAATTTATTCAGAAGTTTCTAAAGTTCTTATCAATAAAATTCTATGAGTTTGCAAATATTGTCAAAAATGTTTTATTGGTTAGAAAATTTAAATAGTAAATTCAAATTAATATTAAAATATTAACTTAAATAATTGAATTATGGTACAATTTTGTTTTATTAATATTATCATCACTTTCAATATAAAAATAAAATTTTATATATTTAAATGTGCAATAGAACATATATGAAAATCTTATTTGAAAATGGAAAGCTGTGGAAGGGAATTTAACAAAAGAAATTATCCTATTGAACAGAAAAATATCATAATGCAAATAAATTGATTACAAATATATAAATTTTTTATGCACTTGATAAAATATGGATCATATAATAAATGGATAGTTTACTATTAATATATGAAATAAGAGTATAAATAATTATTTATATATATCTGTATTATAATGAATATCTATTCACTATGCATTTCTCACACTCCCCAATAAAATTAATAAGTCATATTTATTTCATAAATAGTATAGGAATAATAATTATTTAAAGTTCAAAAATGTTTCATTATTTAGATATATTTAATATATCTTGTAAAATTTCATTTATAATTTTGGCAACATAGGATACTAGTGTAATCCAATATCAACTTACTTATAAAGTTTCATTATTTTCTGTGAATATTACGGGTAGCTTCTCTCAGGATTTATATGAATAATACTGAAAAACTGACATCTTAAAGAGTTTTATCTTTTGTCATCAGATGATAAAGAAATTAGCCACAACTATCATATATACAAGAAGTGGGTTTTAGTAATGATATAAGTGAGTTATTCGGTTAACGCATACGTTTTCAGCACTTTTGAGCAGACCACAAACTTTTCTTAATATAAGAGTTAACTTATTTATTATACGAGAAACGTTTTCGGCGTATTTACGCCCTCATCAGCTCTTACAATTATAATTTGGAATTTTCGAACACAAACATTATTATTTGAACACGAATCTAATAATAATGTTA
>WUQG02033946.1:0-10925 GCA_011317285.2 Androctonus mauritanicus
AACCGATACAAACTTCAAACTATCGCAGATCTTTTACAAGAATTCAACAATGTCACTCTAGCAATTTCACTTAGAAACCAACACCTCCCCGAGCCATCAGAGTCGTAGGCTTTTATACTAGTTGATGTACAATCCCCCATTGCTTCATTTACATAATATCGTGCAACAAGTGTTAAATTTAAAGTAGTTTACAGGAATAAATCAGTTCATGTCATCCTCCTTACACTTTAATCGAAAACTGAACAAAACATCGATAAAAGATCATTCTTATTTTCTTATATTGGATCAGTGGTAAAATTATTTAGCTGAGGTGACGTCACACACTGAGAAAGCTCGTTCGAAAGACGAATGTCTGTTTCGTAACACGTAATTATCAAACACCAAGACAGAGAACATGGAAGTAAATTAACTCTTAAACAAAATATAATATGTTAAATAATAATGAATATAATGATAAAATAATAAAGAGCATGATAAAATAATAAATAGGATAGGTCAGAGTCAACTTCTTCACAGTTTATACCCTCCTCCTTAAGTCTTCAATTCAGTAACATTAGAAAATCACATTAATTTTTTTATTTTTTTGAAATGCCATGAAAATCCAGGGAAAATTACTATAAGAATTGACAAAAGTTGAAGAGTGAACATCAAAGATTTCAAATGGATAATCCAGTACAAATATAGATGTGAGAGCAGGCAGTGTCACCATATATAAGAAAAACTGAACCAGCACAATTGCAGACATCTAATATACTAATGAAAGTTGGTAGTGAATATGATAGACAATTTGCTGCTGCAGACAAATACAGAGATATATGTGCAGAAGAAGCAATAATTGACAATAAGAAATGCTTATTGGTGTCCATTCACATAAATCTCAGCATCTTGGAGAACATGGAATTTATCATCTCTCTCAATTCACTTGCTTACAGCCCCACTATTGGTAAAATAAGTTCAGAACTACATTAATTGTCTTTTGCAGCATACTTCAATGACAAAACTAATGAGATAGTGCCATAAAATAGTGACAGTTGATGTAATTCTCTATTGTAGGTTGCAAGCATAGTTGCTATTGTGCACCTTTGGTTTTTTTTTGTCAATTCTAAATTAATCATAAGCAGTTTTTAACATATCTTTACTAATTAGATTAAATGCTATAATTCCCTCTATATAGTTAAATAATTTAAATTATTGATTATAAGTTAAAATGTATTTTATTTATTAAACTTATTTTTATTTAAATCATTTAATATCTCTCAGATTTCTGAATGATCAAAGTGGATTAGTTTATCAGTATTATCAGAAGAGAGTTCAAGAATTGACTGAAGCCAGGAAAAGAGCTGAAAAAGATGAAGTGAATTTCTTGAATCATAAAGGAGGTAAGATTTTTATTATTACATATTATATTTTAAACAATAAAATAAAAATTTGGCTGATTAAGATTCAATCATTTTAAACTATTTTTTTATTTTTTGCTGTTTATAAGATATAATATTTAGTACTCTCACAACATAAAATTTTAAAGTATAATAAAAATTTCTGCAAATAACAAATGAAAAATATAAGAATTGAAAATTCAGAAAATATTCCAATTACTTGAATAATTTTTAAAATAGTCATAAAATTTTGATATATATTGTTCATTAGGGATTTTTTTTATTGCCACCATTGTTATATAAAAAAATTGTGAAGAAATTTTTAATTTTCCTCCATTTTGGCTTTGTTTAGTTTATTTCAATGTTTTATAGGAATTTTTCTAATTCAAATGATATATTTTATATTAATGATTTTATTTATTAAGAAAATTTAGAGAGATACTGAATTTCAGAAATGTTTAAAATACACTGAAAGTAGTGGAAGTTAGAAAATATGAATTCAAAAAATCTATTAATGTTTGAGTTTGATGAAAATTTGTAATAATAGATAGAATCTAACATCAAATAAGAAATAAATGATTAAATTTGCACGTAATTACAATAAATTTTATTGACAATATTAATGAAAAATATATTTTAGAAAATTAATATCAGATATTGTTCTAACAGCTTTAATACAAATGCTAATTTTGATTTACATTTGATTTTATGGATGTCTGATATCATCATGAGACATATTATTCAAGAGCTGTTCCAACTGAATTCTCAATTCAGAGATTGAAAGTGTATATAGGGAAGTTTCTTATAAAATTTAATTCATTCATTTTTCTGAATCATAAAAGAAAATTCTGCTTCAGATGAAATTGCAAGAAAACATGTAACTTCCAATCATATCCAGATATGCCTATTTGAGATTTTGCAAATCCTAAAATCTACAAGATCATGTGAAGATATTTGTCTTGAAGAATCAATCTAGCAATTATTTTAGCAGTATATGGATGGACATTATTCAGTTAAAATTTTGCATTATTGATATTCATAAGAGATAGAATGACTACTAGATTTATGACACATTTTGATATTGCTTTGAACAAATGTTAAAATTATTTGTATCATGTTTTATTACTCCCAAAACCATTATATGTGCATTTGCATGTCTGTCTAATTTAAAATAGTCTGGATTTTCTTTCTCTTAGACATCTTTTGACTTAATTCAGTTCTTAGTTAAACTGAAATAGCTGTCATCATTAACCACTCTTAAACATCCTGTCTGCTATTCTATCTTCTAATTACCATATGCTTATTACTATTGAAAATGTTAAGACAAAGAGTATGAATGAGAGGTAAATATTTCAATGGATTTGAGATCTTGATCTTCTAACAAACAAATGCAAATTATGCAAGAGATAACATGAAGTACAAAAGTACTCCTAATCTGAGTTTTGATTGTTCTGCTAGTCAAGATGACTATTAGACATACTGATTCTGATTTTCATTAGTGCTAGACGATCCTATTCCTGGTCTTCTAGCATTTACTTTCCTTTCCCTGTTGTGTCTAACATTGATGAACTATTAAGCATCCCTCAGTCAACTTATTCAGCAATATTTTGGAATAACATTGCACTTTCTCTCATAGGTTAACTAATCATTTTCTCAAATTCTATAAGCTAGAAGACAGATCAGTTTGATTTCTTAGAGTTTTTTCATTGTGTGAAAATTCTAAAATTCATTTAAATCTTTTAAAAAATTGTATTTTTGTATATAGAAACATTTTAACTTAACACTATACACAAATAACTTTTTATAATGCCAATTATTTTAATATCATATTAAATTGTGAAAATGTAATCATTTATTCTTATTTCTCTTAACTATACCTACAAATTTTTATTGAACTTCTTTCAAGTTATTCTAATTTCTATTTTCATCAATATAATTTACAACATAGATTATCCTCAAATTTCTGTATTTTGAATTCAGCTTTTGTACATCAGATGATAAACAGATAATTTGAATTATCACATGGTAATATTATCTGATAGTTGACAGCTTTTTAAGTAATCGTATATGGAACATTGTTCCCACTACTTCTTAAAAATAATATATATGAATCTTAATATGAATTAATATTTGGTATAGGTAAAAAAACAAGAACATATAAGCAATATGACTTTTAAAAACAAAAACATAAATGACTGTTTCAATCAGAAATGTATAATTAGAGATAAAAATGAGACTTCATAATAATTGTAGGCTGTGTGGAAATTCAAAGCCACTGAATATATTTGCAATGGAGATCAGCTTCTTAAAAAATTCATTTGAAATTTATTTTTAATTAAAAATTAGAAATTATTATTTAGCATAAAAAATGAATACACTATTATTTTATATGTTTAAAAAAAGTAATGCAAATACAGTGTGGTCTAGAATAACTGAATGAAATTGAATGAGGTGAAAATAAAAAGTGATTCCAATTGTTATACAGCATTTTTAGCATTTACACAGTTTAATAATGGTGAAAAAATTTTCTCTAGAACATCAAAAATTTTATTTATTAAAAATAATAATAAACGTTCTTACATTGAGTAAAATTTATAAAATTTGTTTTAATGAATCATATTTTTAATAAATATTACATTTTATTACTCATGATTGTCAATAATTCACATTTTAATAGTAGATACTCAATATTTACTTTCAATCATGCCAGCAAAATGATCCTGTAAATAAACATTATTATTTACTGATTCATAATATTTTATTATAAAATATGCTGAATAATTGATATTTGAATTTTAGATGGCCAGATTAATGATTCTTTCCTAATACTGTTTGTTTTAATTAATTTTGAGAAATAAAAGGAAAATAACTTATCTCTCAGAAATTTTCTTTAGTAAATTATAGAAATAATTAAATAAATGAATATTTTTGAAGCATATTTTTTTATCCATATTCTATTAGTTTTAAACAAATTTTTAATATGCCCATAATTTTTCTTTTATTGGTAATAGTTTAACAAGATTTATTTTAAATAAATATTAAATTCATAGTATTAAAATATAAAGCATAACAATTTTCAGATAAGGATGATAACCAACTTTCACAAAGAAAACGAAGAAGTAGATGGGGACCACAAGAAGAACCAATTTCAACTAACATGCTTCCTCCTTCTGTGCATCAAGGTATAAAATTTTTTAAAAATCAAATCAATATTGATTTTTGTCAGTTATTAATATATTAACTGCTGGCAAAAACAATGCTTCTACCAGGAATTTTTAATATCTTACACTAAATATTTTAAACAAAGGGTTATTTTGACATAAATAATTATAAATAATTGAATATAGAGAAAATTTTAATTCAGATTACAATATATTTTAGATCACAGATTATATCACATTCTATGATTATTGTTCTTATTTGTTTGTGATTTTCTTGCGATAGCCTCATGCACAAATTAAGCTACATTAAACAAAAATATTATAAAAGTATAAAAATTAAAACTATACAGTGATACCTCGACTTATGAACTGCTCTACATAAGAACTTTTTGTGATAAAAACTTTTTCATATCCCATTTTGTCCTCTAGATATGAACTTATTCTCGAGATACAAACCGTGACTTTTTAATATTATATTTGTAAAATATTTTCTATAAGCTTCATATAAAAATATCTCAATTACTTTTTGAAATATCCATATATAACTGTTATTCTTGATGATGATAAAGATATACATAATTCTTACTAGTTATATTGAATTCTTTGTTAAGTGATTTTTAACTGACAATACGAATTAAAGCCTAAGAAGCAACTGATGACAATAAATCAAAAACAGAACTTCAAGACCAATCACAAGAAAATTGATTTTTTTTTTATTTAAAGGAAGATGATTTTATACAAAGCATGTAAAACCAAAGGTTTTGTAAAAATAAAAATAATAATTGCACACTAATGTATATTTTTTTTTTTTATTGTTTTCAAAATTTTTAAATTTGGGAATGGATTAATTGATTTCCCATAAGATAAAATGGAAAACTAGGTTTCAAGATATGAACTTTTCAAGTTACGAACCACAGCCAGAACAAATTAAGTTATAAGTCAAGGTACCATTGTATATTAAAACAAATAAAATAACAAGTATTTAAAACAATAGTGCTAATCAAAACACAAATATAAATTCATACAATAGTATAAAAGATCATAACAAATGTAAAACCAAGTAGCAAAATTAAAAACATAAATAATATATCATAAGAAAAGTATGCTAAATAGTAATAGTAAATTCATGTTTGAAATTGATTGATTTTCTAGCTATTAAATGCCAGTTTTATTGTCTATATGGAGTTAAGTTTGTTTCTGAAGCAAACTTCCAAAGAATAAACACAGCAGTTCTGTGCATGCATATGTACATACATACATATAGTTTATTTACAAATTATATACAAGAAAATTATAATATACAACTGCTTGGATGACAATGACTTAAAGTAAATAATAGAAGGGCAAATCTTTTCAGCAGAAAAATGATAGCAAGAATCTACAAAAGAAATATCTCAAGGTCCAAATCCAAATGCACTCTACTGACAGTTTTGCTAATAAGCTCTGAAAAGAAAAAAGTTTGACAAAAACCTTCACAGAGAAGTTTGATAAAATATCTTTTCTCTCAGAAATCTGACAATTATCAAGATTTAAAGACCACTAAATTTAGTCTACTTCAGAATTCTTCATTCTTTTGTTTTTAAGTCTAACTTCTTGCTCTCTGCATCATTCATGGCACAGAAGAGACATGGGATCTCTCCTCAAACCAAAATTTTTAGTTTGTTTTGTCCTCTTGGCTTATAGTTTTTGGTATAGTTTTTCCTGTTCAATCAAATCAATATATAATATATATAGTAATAAATAAATGAAGGGAAAACAAACTAATTCAAAAAGATAAATATGTTGGTAAATCAAATACACAAGGGCCATATGACTCTCTTTTAAAATAAATTATTAATTTTATGGTTTACAAATCTAATTTTTTTTATTCTAGTCCAAATCCTGAAAGCAATGCTATTGAAATCTACATGAAAATGAATCTGTAAAATAATGTACAAGGTGTGATGTAAAATAAAAAGAAAATAAAATGTGTAAAATATGAAAGAAAGTATAAACTAAAAGAAATTCCATATACAAGCTAAAACAATATCTAATAAAAATACAAAAATGTGACCTAGTAAAATCCTTTTCAAGAAGGAAAAATACATTAAAATCAAGATTAAAATGTTATAAAACATTTGTAGTAAAATAACATATTCAATTGAAGTGTGCTTAATGGTAAGAGGATTACAATGATCACTAAAGTTTCATCAAAACATATCTATGAATGAGCCAATTCTTCTCAATGCAAAAGTGTTGCAATAATTTCTCTTGTTATTGTGATGCTCAACTTCCACAATTTGACACAGGTCTGATCTCATGCAGCTTGTTAATTTACTCATCCAATATATGTTACATAATTGCAGTGGCTTCTTTCTGATGATGGTTTCAAATTAGAAAAAAAATTGACAAGGATGTAAATTATTAGAAGAGATTGACTTAGCAACAGCATATGTTAATTTGTTCCCTTTGATGCCAGTATCCTGGAACACAATATGTCCCAAAACTTGATTGTAAATCCTTTTGACAGAAGGTAAAAGTTTTGATTCCAGAAAAAGATTCAATTTAGAAATTTCACAAAATCAGAGCGTGAAGATTACTCAAAGTCAAAATAAATTGTTCTACAACACTGATTCTGATGCAATCATTTGGTCCCAATGAGTTGCAGGACAAGATGGTATACAAGCATCTGCAGTGAACAAACAGATTAGTGGAAACTGGCACTAGTGACCAAGGCATATAAAAGCAATGTAGATATAAAATGGAAAGAGGCCAGAATGATAAAACAGGTAGGTAACCCGGTAGAACTCGCAGTAGCAGAGAACTTAGAAATATTCAAGAACAGAACAGGGATGAAAATTGTAAACAACAGTCAAGTAGAAGAACTCCCAAAACCTTGGAGTATATATTAAGGCATTAATCCTTCAGTCCTAAGCTAGATTGAACTCAATTTAAACATGATACTAAATGGCAACACC
This sequence comes from Androctonus mauritanicus, assembly GCA_011317285.2. Taxonomy (NCBI): domain Eukaryota; kingdom Metazoa; phylum Arthropoda; class Arachnida; order Scorpiones; family Buthidae; genus Androctonus; species Androctonus mauritanicus. The sequence goes on from WUQG02033946.1 coordinate 7,495, forward strand.
GCAGGATCTCCTATGTATGAAGTGCAGTAAAAAAACTTTAATTTTTTGCTCAATTTTTATTGTTACTTGTTTTTTGTTCTTATAATTTAGTTTATATTATTAATATTGCTTATATAATTTTATCAACTTTATAATGTCAAACCATAAGAACATCAGTTATAGAAAGTTTAAATTTAAAAAACCAGTCTAATGTATTCCAAAAAAGAACAAATTTTGTAAATTTTTAAAAATTTTTACATTCTATATAACATTTCAATGTTCTATGTAAGAGCTGAAGATGACCATAAGGCTGAAAGCGCTACTAAAAATAATAAATAGTTTTCATAAGAATTATCAAGGTCTATTCATTTGTGCTGAATATTGCTTGTAAATTATAGATTAGTGGAAATATTGTCATTACAGATAAAGCTAAAATCCATTGAATAAGGAAAGACATTCTATGGTGTAATGGACACATTTTTGGTATATATGGATACACATATATTAGGTCAATTTTAAAATGAATAGATATACCTAAATTGATCTTGCTGAATAAATTTTGCATTCTCGATCCAAATGTTTTTATGCATGAAAATTGAGCAGAAACATTTGCAAAAAAATTAAATCAAAGACACATCAAGTAAGATTCTTTAAAAGAGATTTCAATTTAGAATATTATTAGAAAGAAAATGATTTTTTCTCGATGAAAAGTAGAGGTTCAGCTACTTCAATAAACAGATCATGGATAGATGAAATTCAGAATGTTCCAATACAGAAATGTAGTGTGTACATTTCTGTACTGGAACATTTGATATTATTGATAAGAATTTCATGCTTAATCATAAATCAAAATCTAATTCATCAACTGATAAATTTGGAACACTGAACATAAATTCCCCACAGATGAAATAAGAAATAATTTTACAATGTCAATATTGCTACACTTTCTCTTAAAATAGGAAAGATGGAGACAAAAAGTGAGTTTTAGATTGAAAATAATTCCAAGAATTGGCTTTCACCACCATCAAAATAAGAATGTCTGTCAAGAATGAATATCCAATGAATCTATAAGAATATCATATCAGTAGCAAAAGTGGATAAAACATTTGTGACAAAAATGAAAACCTATTCTCTGAAATCCAAATGTGATACTGATTTAAGTCGCACTGTAACACACTATAAATCTCATAAAGAAAATAACTAGATTTAGAAATGATTAACATATAAGGAGCACTTGAAAACTGGAAGAAAACTGTGATGATGATCAATTTTAAAATAGATAAAATACTGTGTGTTTAAAACAGTCTAGAGGTACATTTTTTTTCTGTTAAAAATGGAGTTAGTCAAATGAAATCAGTGCAGACCTGAAAGGACAATTATGGAGGAAATTCCTATGCTTATCAAAATTGTGAAGATCATAGAGAATATTATAATACTATTTTTTATCCTAAATCTTCTCAATGACAAAAGATAAAAGACAAGATATTCTTGTCTTGAGAAGCTTTTCTAATTAATGTCTTAAAGTAAGTCAGATTAGTGGTGGAACTGGCTACTGGGAACAGGGTTCAACTTGTTTGAGTACCAGGCCACAAAGGATTTGAGGGCAATGAGATTGCAGATGGGCTGGCTAAGGAAAGGGGCTTCTCATCTATTTATTGGACCAGAACCTGCCCTGGCCATCAGATCTGATACATTTGGGCAAGTTGGTTGCAGAATCCATAAGATTGGATAAAAAATAATCCAAATTCTATTAATACAATCCATTCAAATTATCTATTGTAAAAACATAATTAAAAAAAAATTGGTAATTGAAAAATTTAGGAATAATCATCAGAGGCACATATTTTCAATGAATAAATGCAAAATAACTGATCTACAACTATACTGATTAAATCAGGATTGAATTTGTTTTAAATTTTTTTATTGTTTTTGTTCACTTCCATGATGTGCATATGTTATGGGTAATGTGTTAAATCTAATTAATGTTGAGATTAACCAGAAGATGTTAACATTATCCAAGTACAATGAATAAAGACAGAAATAGAAATTAATTTCTCATTTTCATTCTCATCTAGATAATCTCGACATTAATCAGTAAGAACTGGATAATGTTGAAGACTATTTGTAAAATTAAGCACAAATGGCTACAACACACTGCAATAAAATCAGAATTTCTGAACTGAAATGCAAAAATAAGATAGTAAAATTTACTATATATAAGAAAATATAATACAGGGTGATTGAAATCTCTATTGCCAACCTTCAGGGGTTGATAGAAAGATAAGCACTTTTTTCCTCACAATGTATCTTCTCTAGAGTATAGATTTTGAATTTTGTGCTTTAGAAGTTTGATTTGAACCAATCTGTGTTGACCGAATTGTACTTCATCTCCACTACATTGAAAAATTGCCAAAGACATTGATTTTTTTGAAACAGTTTTCTTCATAGACAAGGCAAGTTTTACATGGGAGGATGCTTGATTAGCCATAACAGCTATGAATGAACTGAAGAAAATCCTTGAGTGCAACTTCCTCATGGCTCTCAATACCAGGACTGCATTAACATTTGGGATAGAATTCTTGGCGATTTTTTTTGATCAGCCCATAGATATTGCCTTTCTGCCTAAACTCTCAAATTACTGTGTGTATTTGCTCTTGCCTAATCTCAGTTGTCTACCATGTCCTTGGTCTACACAGGTACATAGCCATGAGGCCAATAAACAAAAATTGAACTTGCAGTTATTTCTTCAAGCTTTGAATGTGATATTATCCAAGAATGAGTGGATAATGTTAGTGTTATCTGGATAAACATTGAAAAATAATAAATAGCTGCTTCTTATTAAACATTATTCACATATTTTGGATAATGTTGACATTATCAAAGTCCAGACTTTACTCATGACACATAACACCTCAATGGGTTAAGATGGTTATATGAAACTGTAAACATTTCCTTCTGATTTAGAAAACATGTTTCTGCTTATTTAAAGCTTGCAGTACTTACTGATTATATTATATTAAGGCAACAGTTTTTCTTTTACAACTTTGAGATAAAAATTTTATATATATTTTTAATTTTATGAATTAAAGTTTATGATCATAAAAATAAATTTATAATTACAATCAAATATACAAATAAAATCAGTTTCAAATAAATTTACTGTATATATATTTTTGAATTTATTCAAATTAAAATTGTTTATTGTAGAATTTGATTTTTTTGTAATCATTATATAATATTACATAATTGAATACAGTGAAACCTCTCAATAGCAGACACCTCTGGGAAACAGAAATTTGTCCGCTATTGAGGATAATGGCCATCTGAGCCATCCATTTTTTTGCTTGGTTTGATTTAGCACGATATGAATTTTCACGTTATATGAGTAACAAAATCGATAAATTTAGCATTAAATGTTTATTTTAATCATTATTTATTTATTTATACTATCT
>WUQG02033957.1:0-10924 GCA_011317285.2 Androctonus mauritanicus
ATTAAATTTAATTAATGAATTAATATTTGAAAAAACTGTATTAACATCAAGTGTCATCCACTACAAGTTTAAAAAAATGTATTTGAACTTGAGTGGATGAATAAAAACTATTTTATTAACGACTGAAAATTTGAACAAGATATATAAATAAATATATATAGGGAGAGTGTGAACTAATAGTAGGAATTGAAAAAACAAATCACTCAATGAAGAACCATTAATTGAGATGAAGGAATTCAAAGCTGGAATATCTTCAATATGGCCATTTAAAATAAATATATCTCTATTTTGGATCATATTAAGTAGATTTAATCCATGAGAATTAATTATTTTGTCTTTCGTTTCCCTACAATTAGGTATCCTTATATTTGGACTTTTATAATAATTTATTATTCTATCACCTATTCTTGCATTAAGATCTCCAAATATCACTATTGTCTGACAAAAATTATAATATTCATCAATTAGTTCCCACAGACAATGTAAATTATCAGAGGTGGGAGCACAATAAACCTAATACTAGAGTTATCCTCTTTGACTCCAATAATTTTTCATAATAAGTATCCAAACCAACAATAACCAAAATAAAGTTGTCAATCTTTACCTGTATTTCCAAATTACCAATTTGTTTAGAAATCAATAATACAACACTTCCTGCCAGTCTTCCTCTAATTTTTGATTTAACTGCAGGTATTTCCATTATATAAAATTGAGAGTATAAATTATCAAATCTATCAAAACACATTGTAGTTGACCATATCTCTGTGAAGCCAATAATTTCATGTTCAAATAATAATTTACGAAAGTTCGCATTAAAACACTTTGACCTAATTCCTTGAACATTCCAATTAAGTATCTTTAATTTTCGTTTATTAATCTTATCATTTTTTGAATCTAACAAAAACTCTGCTCTAAAAAACTATCCATCTCTGCCAAACATGACCGTTCCAAACTATAAGTATAATTCTTCTGCTTATATATCAAAAAGTCACCACATAACTTTATATTCATTCCTTTTTCCTTGGCTGACTTGAAATAAGTTAACAGTTTCGTTTTCCGCATGCATGATGCCTTAGATAGGTCATCACTAATTTGCATATTTTTATCAGTTGAACCATCTTTTTTTGCCCTGACAAAACTCAAATAAAACTTTCTTTTTATTAAATTATTTGAAAATTCTACAAGAATCACTGAAGGCTTATTCTTTAAAATATAAGTCTTAAAATTGTCTTTACCAAAATCTAACTCAATTTTTTTATCCATGAAAAATTTAAACAGCTGCTCCCAAATATTCATTTCCTTACATATTTCAAAATTATAAATTATAGCCTTATTTGTGTTTAATTGATCCAGTAATTTATTTAATTTATATTGAGCAAGCTCATTTTTAATTTTTAAATCTTTTATTTCCTGTTCATACTTATTCTTAATCTCAATAACTTCCTGTTGTATCTTGCCAAAATTATTAATTATTTTAGAAATTTCTGATTTAACTTCCGACTTAACTTCAGATATCTGATTACTCAATGAGTTATGGAAATCAGTAATTAAATTTATTATCTTACTATATTCCAGATTAGAAATTTCTTCCTCTCCGAATATTCCTTTTAATTTGACATTTGTCATTTCCTTTTCATCCTTTCTCTCCACGTTCAAAACATCCTGCGTAGATACATATTTCTCAATGGTATACAAATCCGGCATCTAGGACTTCATTATATTACATGGTTGGCCTGTTTTTGAAGTTGTTGGTGATCTCAAAAGTTGTCCAGAAGTCATAGCAATCTCATTAAATGGAACAACAAACCCACAATTCAAAAAGAAATATCAAAATTAAACCTTGGACCCAAATTTTTTAAGTTAGGTCAAATTCACACTAACACCAAAGTAAAACATATAGCACCCCCCTCTATAAAAGAAATAAATTCATTTTTGTAAGTTTTACTTGTTAAAGCAGAAGGATCAATCACTTTAATCAGAATAATCCTGAAATTAATCAAAATTATCAAAAAATGATAAAAGTCATTTGTCCTGTAATTATAAAAATCAATTAGTATAAATTTTATATATATATATAGCTTTATGAGCAGAATGTAACCACATACTTTTATTTCTTTTCATGTTTTTTTTCAACATTAAGTGCCAAATTCATGACTGAAACGTTTTTCCAACTATGTATCAGTTTTTTGTGTTTTGATTTAATAGTTGGAAATGAACAAGTATTTGAAATTTAAGAAAGGCATTAAATATGGACATTTGCAAGAATATTTAGGATTAAATATTTTTTAAAATAAAAATGAATATCTCTTATATTTTTATATATAATTTTGAATTTATACAAGAAAAGAGAGAGGTTATGAAAAATTAATTCTTTATTTGTTGTATTTAACTAATATATTGAATAAAACTGATTTCTATTTATATTAACTTTACAAATAAATTTAACTTTACAAATAAACCTGAATAAATTTTATAAGAAATATAAAAGAATCAAATTTCCATAATTTGCTTTATATCTCTCTACAGATATTACTCAAGATGCAATTTAAATCATAACTTCAATCACAGTAATTAAAAAATAAATTTTGTGCTTTAAAAATAACTTTTTGTTACAAATTCAGATTGAACAAATGTTATATTTACCACACTTATAAACATGTTTGAGCTTTTTTTGGCATTACTATATTTGAAATTTGAATAATTTCAAATTTTGAATTTGATTACAATATTTTTCTTATATAAGATATCAATGTTAGATGAAGTTTAAGTTAGACAGTAGGCAATGGGTATTGTTGGCATGTATTCATTCTAGGAATACTTTTTATGATCAAGATCAAAGACTTCTCAATTGCATTGGTTAAATGATTGTGAAAAAAGATTTTGAGAACCAAAAATATTTCAATAAAAATATTTTTGTGATACATGTTGTTTTCTTACTATAAAGAAGAAAAATTAAAAAAAGGATATTATAGGACAGCAATGTTCAACCTGTCAATCACAGAGTGATTTTTAGTCAATTTCTTGTTTATTCCTCTTTACAAATTTAATAAATAAATTATTATGTTTTCAGTTTTTATCATTATTTTGTATTATTTTTTAATTCTCTTTAAATGTATTGTTATTGTATATTTATTTTTTGTTAAAATTGTCAAATCAATAATTTTCTTATCATTGGAAGTATGCACGTGAAAAGTTTCCAATATTAACTGATATTTCGCAAAAAATTCTGTCATGTTTTGGATCAACATACTTGTTACATTCTGCTTTTACAAACATGTCATAAAAAATCAAGAAATCAAATTAAAAATGATATTTGGATGATTGTCTGCCATTGATCACTTTTTCGTATCAATGTGACTATGAAAATATTGAGAGCTCCAAACAATGCCAAATTTTTAACTTTTAACTAAATTTAACTAAACTAAATTTAACTTTTAACTAAATTTTTAATTTTTAACTTTTTTTTAATCAACCAGCATTTCTTGTAATTTGTGAGTTTGTAAACAATCTGTTGTTTTTTCTAACTTTGGTTTTCAAAATAGAGAAATAAATATTTTATTTCAATGTATTTGTTTTATTTGTTGGATTAAAATAATTAAAAATGATAAATAAATTTTTTAGTTTCTTTAAAGTTTATAGGGCTGGGAGAATGGGTCCATTGAAGTGAGTGAGCGCATTTAACTGTATAGTTGTACGTAATCAGATATCAAGTTGGGGGAACATGATGTATATAAGAGAGTAGATAGCCAAATAACTTAGTATGGAAAGGTAGCTCGCATAATGAAAAAGGTTGAACACCACTGTTATAGGATGTAATGATTGTAAGAATTTTAATCTTCCTCTGTTATTTCATCAAAATTGTTAATTTTGTAAGAAACTCAGTTTTGTTAGTTTAATTTTTATTATGAATATAAAATCAAAATCAAATTTCAGTAATTTCAATTTCGTTACTATTTAGATAGTCTTTGACTTACAATGAAATTCAATTCCAAAAATTTTGAACTCACCATTGTAAGTTGGAAATGTCCAAAATTTATGGATTTCCCACTACCAATATTTATTAACTACACTTAACTTTATCATAATAAACTAACAAACACACACAAAAAAAAAATAAGAACCAGACAGAAAGGATGCTTTCCATATATCAGACCATTGATCAGGGAATTGAATCCAGTCCAACTGCATTGATCAATAATAGAATTTATTGATGGCATTGCCATTATAAATATGAGTTAATCATAAGCTGTTACTATTTATACCTATTAAAAGTATATATACTATAAATAAGTGTCCTGTTTTTAAAATATATTTAAAGTAAACTTCCTGCTAAGTTATATAGTTTTAAGTTACAATTCTGTTAACATACTCAATTTGAATGCTTAAAAATTTTTAGGAAAGATTTATATCTCTACATTAAGATTAAAACAGTATTGGTTTTTGTAAGTTATCACAGATAGCTAAGATTTGCTTAAAATTTTAATGTTTTAAACTTTTAAATATTTGTGTAACTAAATCATTCTTAAAATATCATCTATTATTCCTGTATAATTATTTGCTCTATCAGAATTAATGTTATAATAATAATATAAAAATTAAAATTAAATCTCTAGAAAACTCTTAATTTAAGATGTTTATTGATATAAATTGTATCATATCAATATATAGTATATTAATTTTTTGCAGTCTTTCCCAGATTGGAAGTACTGTACATCAAATGCAAACATACTAGCTTTTAACTTTTGCCATAGGGTTGGGATAGTTGCCAATATTCAAATGTTTATATATCTTTTCATGAAAAATAATACAAAAATGAATAATGATTTTGATAGTAATTGCAATGAGAAAATATATAATTCTTTTAATTTATTAATTACTAGTTGTATTTACAGATAATATATGCATTTTTTTTAAATTATAAAATGACATGGGGTAAAAAGATTCATTTGATTCTGTCTAAATTTACATAAGGTCTTTTTTTTCACCATGGTGTCTGTATTTGTAATGAGATCAGTTTTAAAAATATGAAACTATGAATTGTTTTAATTGTCATTATAAAATTTATATTAAACTATTTGAAAAAATTAACAATAACATATATCATAATAGGAATGTTTTATTTGTTAAATTTTCAAATTGAAATTCTAGAATAATTCTCTCCAGAAAAAAAAGAAAGCTTTACTCTAGATAAATATTAAGCAAACTACTAGTAAAGAATAGATTTAAAATATTTATGAATTCCTAACACTACATTTTTTTCAAAATACAAAAGTATTTAATTAATTAATTTTTTAATTTTATTAATTATTCAAGCTGAATGAATGTATGCTAAAGACTCTGTACCATGATTACTATGTTAAATTACACATCTGTTTTCACATATATATTTCTTGAAAAGAGTTTGAGATTAAAATCATTTTTTATTTTATTTAAGCTTTCAATAAGGAATAAGAAATAAATTAAAAATTAGTATAGAATTAAAGAATTATTCTCTAATTACACAATTTCATACATATGACCATGCCATATCATTTTGAAATTTTTTAAGAATTTAAAAATTGTGAAAAATTGTGTATAAATTTTAAAAATTTCAATAGCAGAATGATCTAGCAATAAATATGTCATTAAACTCTATATTGGCACATTATAATAAGGTGGTGAAGTTTTATTTAAAATCCTTGTTTTATAATTGGGCATTTATTTCAGAAATATGATATAAGACACTACTATAATTGATCTAATCAATAAAAATAATATTACGTAATATAAAATATGTTTAATATTTCTGTGCTTGGTGTAAATTTAAGTTAAAAACTTCATTTTCAAATGAACTTGAGAATCCAAGTTTATTTACAAATTTATTGTTTGTTACTAAAGGACTTTTGAAAAATTATGAAGAACAAGCTATCAAAAATCGATAGTTATATTTAAATAGTGATTTTCAACAATTAATTGATTTTAATGTTACCAAATTAGCATAAACATTAAACATAAGCATGGGATGATTTTGATTTTTTTTTTAAATGCATTAAATCTTAAATAGTTTTATTTAGTTTATCATAATTTTCAAATGCAAATTATGTTCAATATTCAATTCAGTAATTATATAAATAGGTTATCTTCTTTTTAATGAATTAAATGGAGAGTAGATATCCTTTATCATCAAAAGTTTTTTAAATTGCAAAGATTTTTATGATTTAACACAATAAATGTTTGGAAATTGGTAAACATTCAATTAGCAAATAACATTAACTATATTTGACACAACTATGTAAAGAATATCTTTAAAATAATTCAAACTGAAATAACTGAAAGTATGTGTGTGTGTATATATATATATATAATTGAATTTATTATATACAGTATATAATATTTAGATTTAAAGGACATAATTTATCAATTTAGCAAATATCCAGTATAGCTATTACTTGATTTGAATAAACTTTGCAATATCAAAGACTTTCATTACATTAAAAGTAAATACAACTTATACCTTTATAGTATAAGAAGTTGTATCCCAGCAATATTGCATATAGTGTGAAATAGTCCTATGTAAAGCATTGCATCAATGGGGAAAATATGCACTTCAATTCCATTTGGTAATTTTTGATTAAAATCATTAAAAAATATGAAACTGAAAAATTTCTTATTGGAAATTATAATAATGAAATATAGCATTATATAATAATAATAATTATAATTACTTTTATATATTTTATACATTAAAAAAAAATTTTTTTAATGTTATCGAAAACTTTATTCAAAATATTAATTAGTACAGTACTTTTTACATTAAAATTGAAGCAAAAACTTGACCATTATGATAAAGCATTTGAAGAATGCAATATCAGTATTTTCATCAACTTAAATTCTTGCATAATCTATAATTTTCGATATAAGCAGATATTGTTTATACATTATTAATTTAAAACTTGAACTGAATATAAAGAGAAAACAAAATGAATAAAAAATTCACTGCATATAGATGTCTAGTATATTATTATTATTTTATTGTGTTTAAGAGTTGCATTATAATTTTTTTAATTTTATTTTGTTGATTTTTATATTTATATCAGAAAACTGTAGAAAATTTTACAATTTATATATAATACAAACTGAATCTATATTACGGTATATTGAATTTATTGTGTTATATGAATCAGAGTTGCAATTTTTTTGATTATGCTAGGAAGATTCAACTTTATAGAGAATGGGCTGTATATTGCTTGACTGATGAGACAGAATGGTACATTAACAAAATATTAAGACGAAATACAATAGACTCCCAATTATCCTGGTTTCAGATTCACAACCCAAAAGTGATGTTTGATTATTTATATTTTATATTAGATGTGTTATCTGAAAGATTTTTTAATTCCCCAGATTTATTTCTTTATTATATCTTAAATAATTGGCAATAAAAAATTAGTGTCAAATTAAAATTACAAATATTGCAATAATTTCTTTTTGCATATAAACAAATTTCTTGTTTCGTTTTATAATAAATAAAGAACATTTGAATATATGTATGAATGCAATTTATTTATTTTTAATATTAATTAATATTGTCCATAATTCCAATTTTTTTTGAGTAATTTGCAGATTATCTCAAATAATTTGTTTCCTGAGCTCCCATTTAATCAGGCATATACTGTATTTGATGAGCTATCTTGCTATAAAATTATTTTCTATTATAGATTGTTGAATATACTAATTAAAGATTACAGTATATAGAATTTAAATTCTACAAAAATTATTAAAAACAAAATATGATTTAAACAAAATACTGATATTATTAAATTCTTGTTTACTTAAACTGTTTATATTGTTTTGTTCAATAGTTAAAGTTCAGCATTTTCATATAAAATCAATGAAAATGTTAATCAGAAATTTAAATAAACATCTGATTTGTTTGATAATTTTACATTTGCTTACTGCACATATTTAGAACCCAGAGAATTCATTTAATTATACAACAACTGAAGGAAATGTACAAAATCAGCATTAACAATTGATTATATGATATTTAATTTCAAAATAAACAATCTAAACAGTAATACAGTACTTTCACGTTTTTATAAGTAAATAATATCACTTTTCAATATAAATAAACACTAACTAGAAAACATTAATAGAAAAAATATTTTGATTCATAATTATCTTGGAATATGACATATAAACCAATTGTTAATACTGATTTTGTGCATTTCTTTTATTTTGTGATTAAGAATCTCTTCATATTCTTAATACCATAAACTAGGAAAGGTCTTAGGAAAATGTTTATTTTAACAAATTGGTTCAAAATTGGATGAATCAGTGATTATAATTTGTTCTCAAAATCTCAAATTGAACAGTATTAGGGAGATAATTAACTGAATTTAATTTATTCAGAAAAAGAGCCAAGCAAACATTCCAAAAGAATATTAAAAATATTTTTATTTTGATATTAAAATGATCGGATTAATATTTTACTATAATTACAAACTAATAAAATCACTTGGATTGATTAATGAAGTGAAACTGTCTTAATCTGATTTTGCCCAACAAAGGATATTTCAAACATTATATTAGCAATATTTATTAGCAGAGTGAATGTTTATGTATATTGCTTATTTTAAATTGATAACAGTTATAAAATACAGTTTTAAGTATAAACTAGAAGCGAAAGTAGTAATGAAATTATAATAATGAATAATTTAATACTGTTTATTATTAATGAAGATAAAATTTTGAAATATTTATAATTCTTTGAGCACCGCTGCTCTATAGCATTCATTAATCTTTTTTGAAAATCGCGGACATATTTGAAAATTTAGTAAACGTTGCAGGCATTATATACAGCTTTTAGAAACAACACTTCAGGGAAAATTTCTTGGGTAAAAACAAGCTAGAAATCAATTGCAATGTTGTTCCATGCATTTTATTGTACAGTAATGTGATTCTTTTAATTTTTCGACTTTAAAATATTTTCCTCAATAGTTTCTGTATTTACTTCATGTTTTGTTTACTATATTAAAAAATATATGCCTGTATATATTTTTTGGAAGCTTTGCGTTTGCGGGCCACAAAATATAGATTGAACACTTCTACTATAGAGTAAAATACTTTGGATAAGGCAATATCAAAATTGAATTAAATATAAATTGTCGGTGTAGTATTACAAACTTCAATACGTTCTTGTTTGTTTAAAAAAAAATCAGATAACTAAACTATTAGATTATAATTTATATACAATTTTAAAATATGTAGTCGAATCATTTGGGCATGTAATATGTCGTTTTAAATCTGTCAGTCTTATAAAGCCTGCAACCGTATAAAATTATTTGCTGTAATTGTACTTTTGCTTACATCTTCAAGGATCTAGAAAGTCAATTATATACTTTTTTTTTTTTTTTTTGCATATTTTACGCATCTTTCCAATCGGTGATTACTCGGGCGGGGCCAGTTCCAACCACGAGCTGCACCCACACCCATGGTGGCTGGATGGTGAAGGACGGGGATCGCTGAACCCAGCACCCCGAAAAAACTTTTCAGGAGTTACCAAGCCTGGGACGCGAACCCGAGTCCTCCTGCGTGGCACACCAATAGCATTACCATCCGGCCGCATTATATAAGTATTTGTTCAACTTTCTATCAACAATGATATTGAAAGTGAAATAAACTTCCATAAGAAAAATTACCTCTTTGGTCAAAAATAATTTATAGGAGTACAGATAACAAAATTTTATAAAGGTGTGAATCAGGGATGAACAGGACACTGTGCATGTTGTAATTTCAAAAAAGGAAATAAAACACAAATTGTATGTTCCCACAGGGCCTGATCTAGCTATTTAGCCGTTCCCGGCAAAAATAATATTTGCCGCCCTTTACAATGATACCTTATAAGTCATGAGCATGACTTAAATTGAGTACAACCGCCCTCATTTTTGCCGCTCTGGGCATTTGCCCGGCTTGCCCCTCTTAGATCGGGCCCTGTCGATATGTTCAAACTATGATAAGTGAAGTTCTAAATATTGGATACATTTTTTAATAAAAATGTATCCAATGTTGACATTGGAATTTGAAGGAATTTCTTTTGGACCAACCATTCTCTTCTAAATTTCTTCACTTGTTGCATAGGTGAGTGAGAGATACTTCATATCCATTCTTTCTTTTAAATTGAATTTTAAATCAGCTATTTTTGTAACAATCTCCATATCAATATTTTTATCATTTTCAATACTTGTCACATATAAGTAAAAATATTTATTGCCAGTCAATTACAATAGCATCATTTAATATGAAATAAAGGAAACTAGTAGCAACTTTGTGCCATTGTGAAGATATTAAAAAGGTTACATGCTCAATCCAGGACATTTTTCATTGTGAGGCAAACATCTCAAATCGGGGACATCTGATCACTTTTATATACAGAGTGAACCAAAAGTAGGTGGACAACAGATGTGGATGAACTTACTGTCCACCTACTTTTGGTTCATCCTGTACATATATATATATCCTTGATTTGGTTTGAACCCTTCTGTCATAAGATAGAGTGATCAAAAAAATGGAAATACCTAAAATTTATAGACTGCCCACTATCAATATTTATTACTATACTCCAGTTTATTGTAATAAATTTAACAAACAGAAAAAGAAACTTTTTGTATATCTGACCATTGGACAGAGATTCAAACCCTTTATCAATTGCATTGATCATACATTAAATTTATCAATGACATCAAAAATTGTAAATATAAATGTAAGTCAAGAAGATCTTGATGACTACTTGTACTTTTCATTATATTGTGTTTACTTTTATAAAACTGCAATTTAATTCCACAACTTTATAGACTAAAAGATAATTCATTGAACAATTTACAGAGCACATACTACTACACACTGCTCTTTATGGTGTATGACATAAAGACTACTCTCTAACTAG
>WUQG02033968.1:0-10923 GCA_011317285.2 Androctonus mauritanicus
TCATGAGTCATGATGGGAAACATCTTGTAATTATTTTTTCCCTTATTATTGTGAGTATTGATTTGTTGTTGTTGGTTTTGAGAGTATTGTTGTTCATGTGATTTCTTTCTACATTTTGAAATAAATTGATTGAACACTTTATCAATTCTATCCAATTTTTGTACCCATGCTTAACTTTTGGAGGGCAATATATATGAAATTTAAACATTGTTGGGCTTACATGGAAATTTTGGGCTGGATTAATTGCATATATTAGGGACTTACTGTATAGTTAAAATTAAATTTGATTGCTGTTTTAATTAGATATTTTATGTATTATATAATAAGAAGTGGTTCTTGTAAGAATTATCATGTGAAATCCTTAACAATATCTTCTCATATTCTCTTTTTCTATTTCGTGGATTTATTCATGAAGTGTCATGTGCTAGCAGATGTTGTATTTAAACATCATGAAAGTAAAAAGAAATCCCTATTCATTAAATATTTACTATAATGACTGTCATAGGTTAACTTTAAAACATATCAGTAAATTGATCAATTACTGGAAATCTTATAAAATGCTTACTATATTTATTCTTAATATAATTGCTTATTCAGTTTATTATGATATATTTAATTTTATCTATTTTGCTGTATTAAAAATTGATTTGATTTTGTCAGTTGCATATCTTTGAAAATTGGTCCAACTGAAATTGCATAAATGATTTACAAAAGTATATGGGAATAATATCATATAACTTTATAAAATTTAGTTAGTATATTTTAAACCAATTAACTATTATTATTTCTTCTGTATTTTCAATTTCATCATTTATATTCTTCTGAAAAAATGTATAGACTAAATAATCTGTGAACAAGAAATTTAATTTTAACAATCTTGTATCTTGATTTTGAAATTCATATAAATATACTTACATTCATTACATGATATATAATGAATGTAATAATGTAATATAATATACATATCATGATATGTAATGATTGATTTATAATAATGATACAGTTCATGTGTATAAAAGTGCATTTGTAATGGCCTGATTTCTTTGAGTTTGTATTTGTTAATTTTAATAAATTTTTAATTATGCTATAACGAATAACAATTATTTAGGCAATTGATAAATATAAAATATTTATGACTTATAACTCTATCAACTTATAACTAGGATGGTTCAAATTGAACTGTGTCATATAATCAAGGATTCTGTATTTTTATTTTCTTAACCTTTTTCTTGATCTTCTGTTTAATTAATATCCAAACACAAATTTAATAAAATTAGTTTTTAAAAGTAAAACTGAATGCTAAATAAATATCATCTGCAATTTTTAAGTATTAAATAATTGCAGATGATGATATTTAAGGTAAAGAAGAATATCCTTATATTTAATATTTAAATATAATAATATAATATGTGTTAGCTTATAATACTTAATTATAAGCTTAATTTTAGAAAACATAATGGAGCAGAAGATATTTAAGATATTTATAATCTGATATTTCTCTTAATTTATATAATTTTAGTAAAATTGACTTGAACAGATTAAAAACTTTTAATGGTTATCAATAATAATAAAATTTGTTCTGGTAAATTTTAATTATTAGAAACAAATTCATCTAGCTGTTTAAATTATTAACTTGTCTAAATATTCCTAATTTTATTTTGTTTTTTTATATAATTTTAAAAATTTATTCAGGTGATCCTCAACTTATAAATATGAAATTTAATTTTCAAATTTCAGAAAAATTCAAAAATTTTTTAAAAATTTTAAATATTATGATAGTAAAATGTTCTACCTGTTAATATAATGTAATTATACAGTTTACATATTAAAATAAATTATATAGTTAATTAACATATTATGGTAATATTTCAAGATGATGACAATTACATTAAAAACCTTGTTTTATAATCAAATTTTTATTTAGATCTATGAAATAAAAAACTTCTAATTGATCTAATTGTGAAATATATCACAAAATATAATATATAAATTTATTTCAGTACTTTGGGACCAAACAACATTAGTATCTAAGTTACAAACAAAACTTTTATACAGTTAAGTTCACAATTTGAGGAGCAGTTTTATTAATAAAATGATTTATAAAATTTATTTATATATGATTCTATTAATATGATTTATTTAAAAAATATAAAACTTCTAGGAATTTGCTTTTTCATTAATTTTTAAAGATTATTTGTCATATATTTCATAAAAAGATGAAGATGTTTATTTTTAAAAAATGGAGAAATAATATAAAATAACATTCTTTAGTGTAAAATTTAATGATATATATTATATGACAATTTCATTAAATATAAATTTTGAAATTGTTTTATTTTATTATTAATATGGTTTATTTTATCTAGGCGAAATCTGATGAACAGTTAATTGCAGAAAAAACATGGTTACAGGCTAAAAAAGTATGGCTGATTTATAAAGGAGGTTTTGCTAGTGCTCATCTTGCAAATGTAGAGAAATCAAAAACAGAAGGTAAAGTATGGATTAAGTTAGAATCCAATGGAGAGTTGCTAGAAGTGGATGAAGAAGACTTTGAAAATGTAAATACTTTTTATTAATTATTTCATATAAATTTTTATTTTGTTGCTAATTAAAGTGGTTTCCAAGCTATTCAGTGGTGTGACAGAATCAATATTAAATTTTTAAATGGAATATATGTTTTTGTATGTATGTATGTATGTATGTATTAGTATTAGTTACACATATTTCAAATAGTAAATTGGTGAAATCATTACATCATTTTAAATATTTTTCATTATGATGATTATCAAATGCATTTCAAAATGATTACAAATGATATTTGAGAAGTGTTCATTAATTATTTATTAAATATATTAAATAAATTTTAGTTTTTGATGTGAACAATCTCTTCTCAATTGATGGAGACTGAAAATTATTTTTTCCATTTTTTTGTGCATTTCTGACGGTTAAGTTATCAAATATTTAATCAAAAAGTCTTCTGAAAACAGAAACTACTGAGCATTAACTACATAAAATAACTTTATTAAACTATAGAACAAAACATTCTTGACATTCCAACATCTTCAACTGTTCTTTGAAGTTCAGAATCAAAATTTTAAAAATCTAGAATATAAACATAACCATAATAGTTAAACGAAAAACTGCTTTATAATTATCAATAACTAGAGGAGAAAAACGTTTGTGTTAATAAAAACCTTCTGTACGTATATACTCCTGCTTAGAAGTGCTTTTTCTCCTCTAGTTATAAACATAACCTTGTTTCAATTAAGTGTAATACAAATACTTTACATAAAAATATTAAGCAAATTTTAAAAATTATATGACATAAAATAATTTGCCATTAACAAAAATCCTGTACAAAAACTGTCCACATTAGTGTATAATAATCATAAACTAAAAAGTTCTGCTGCTTCTAGGAATACAAAGAATCACAAGCACTTCAAGCAGGAAAAATAATGTATTTTTTTCTGTTTAAAATACTTGTGATTCCTTGTGTTAGTGTATAATGCTTACACTAACGATTCTACATAGCACAAAGCCATATGGTGGAGAGTCCTCTAAAGGCTTATCCTTAATTATATTTTTAATATTACTTTTCTTTGTAATTTATATTGCTTTCTTTGAAATTCTCTCTTTCTGGGTTTCAGATACATTTTTAAAACTTTTGCTCCTTTCCAGAGTTTTAAAAGCATCTGAAGTAGTACTGTTTTTCAGAAGATTTTTTGATGATAATGAACTATAAGGAGTTTACTAGTTTTTAGACAAATTAACTTAATATAACCTTCAAGCAGGAAAAATTTAATTTAATTATTATTGATTATTTACAAAAACATTTTTGGCTTATTCAGCCTTCTTCAATTACACATAAAGTATGCAGAATATATAATTTCCTAATAGAATACAATAAATTAATTTTTATAGTTTTAAATAATGTTTTTTATTTTATAGCATTAATATGTTGTATTCCACTAGGATGTTGTGTATTCTAAATAGAGTAAGTTAGACAACTGAAGAGGGCTGAATAAACCGAAAATACTTTCAAAAATAGTAAAAAAGAATTAAATTAGATTTTATCTGCTTGAAGACTGTATTGAATTAATGACTTGGAGACAAAATGCAGAATGACATAGTCTGTAATAGAATTTTCATACTTAAATGATGATACAATTCACCTAAATAAGTCAAAACATAAATATTTTGGAGAAAACTCTATATAATATTAAAATACAGATAGTCTTAACTTATGATCACTCATATTTATGATAGCGATCAATTAATAAGTTCTGTGATTAGTCATTCCATTGACAGCGTTTGAATCCCTGACCTATGGTCTGATATATAAAAAGCATTTTGTGTTTATTTCTTGTATTTTTGTGTTTGTTATGTTTATTAAATAAAAGTGGAGTGTAATAATAAATATTGATAGTGGTTAATTTATAATTTTTGGGAATTTTCGGCTTGCAATGGCAAGATTTGAATTAGATCCTATCGTAAGCCAAAGATTATCTGTAATACTCTAAATTGTGTCACAAAGATGTAACATTAAAAATAGTAATATTAAAGAATAAATACATAAGTTGCATGATAAAGCAATTGTTTATCATCATGGAGGATCAGATTCAATTCAGAGTTCCACATTTTCAGTTTTTCAAGAGAGGTCTAGGCCCAAACCCAGTTCATTAATTAAAACTAACCTAATAAGCCCATAAAACATTATGTACATATGATAAATGATGAAATTAGGAGAAAATACTTGTATCTCTACATTATAGTTTTATCTGCTATGATCAATATATTTTCTTTTTAGTAAGGAAATAGATATGTAAGCACTGATCTACATAAGTTGGGGACTTCCTGTATACATCATTATAATGTAGTAATTTAACTTGAAACTTTATGTTAAGTAAAAGTGTGTCAAATAGGTAGAGAAATTTCATTATAAAGACTTCAATGGTTCCAGACTACATTGGTATGGTATTAAACCCAATTTGTGAAGAATCAAATATTTCCCAACTGCTTCACGAGGAATTATATTTTAATTATTATTTAATTTTCAATATTAATATTTAAAATTAAATAATTTTAAATATTAATGTTGAATTTTTGTTTGATTTAATAGTCATAAATGTAAATTAACAATGGAGGCCATCTTTATTCATGATATAATGTTAATTTGAACAAAGAATATTTCTATTAAATAATTATACAAATTAGCTTAACTGCATTGTTTTTGAAAATGTTATTTGACAGAATTAAAGTGTTTATTACATTTATATTAATTTTTCATTAAAAATATTTTCTTGTGAATGAAGCTCCTAGTATTCTCAGTAATGGTAGATCATTTATATAAGATATTTTAACATTGCAGTTATTCATGTAGAAATTTCATAACATTTAAATTAATCTAAATTCACTATTGTTTATCAATGTTTTACACTGTGATAAAAATTATTATATTTTATTTGATTATAATTAACAAATATACTACTGTATTTTCTTGATTATTTTTTTCCTCCATTTTACTTCTATTTTTGATTGACAAAAAATACAGTGATGGCAAATTGTTCAAATCAGAATAAATCATAGTATCAGAAGTATAGAGATGGAAAATTATAAATCAGGATAAAAATACTGTATAAGGCTAGTTATAAAGAAAAGCTTATTTAAAATATCAACAGCATAAAAATAAGAAATGTTTAATATTTAAACTTCTAAAATCAAAATTGTGATCTGTATTAGAAGTCTGCCACTAACTTGTATATGACTTCTGATAGATTTACATGCATTTTTTGTTATACTGTTGAATTTTTACATATTAAATGCAATTTCAAATTTATATTGCTTTAAAAAAAAAAAAAAAAACGATTTTGTTTAAGCAAATTAATGTGATTATATTTTCCTGAATAAGAAAAATGCACTTTGTAAGTAATATGTATAAAATTTCTATGGTTTATTAATTGCTAAAATAATTTATAGATAATGCATTATTTCATATTTCAGGAATTTTTCATTATATAATCATAATGTGATACATATATATTATTTACATTAAATTATGATAGTTATTATATGGTAACAGTATTGGTGATTGAATATTAATATGATTAATACTCAACTATTGATGATAACATTTAGTAACATT
Source organism: Androctonus mauritanicus (assembly GCA_011317285.2). Taxonomy (NCBI): domain Eukaryota; kingdom Metazoa; phylum Arthropoda; class Arachnida; order Scorpiones; family Buthidae; genus Androctonus; species Androctonus mauritanicus. The sequence goes on from WUQG02033968.1 coordinate 6,143, forward strand.
AAAGATTGCTTTAGTAATGCCATAACTTTGTTAAAAATGGCTATTTTTATTTAAAATTGGAAAATTTTTTTTAATATAGCTAGATCTCTACTGTGATAGTTCTCTTTAATATAGTAATGAGAAGTCTATAAATTTTGAGCATTTATGACAGGGTTTGGTTCAAATCCTGCATCATAAGTCAGAGTGATTGTAAGTCATAAATGCTCAAAATGTATCAATTTCTCACTATTAATATTTACTAGGACACTCTGTATTATCTTAATAAACATAACAAACACAAAACTACAAGACCCAGACTAAAAGAAAGGCTCTTACATCAGACATTGAGTCAGGGATTCAAATCTATAAAATTACATTAACCAATCACAAAATTTACTGATTACATCATTGTTGTAAGTATGAGTGATTGTGAGTCAAAGACTGTCTGTATTTTTATTTTTTGAAAAATTGCATAAATCTGAAATTTGAATCTTACAAAGTATCTCTGTAAATAAATATAGATAGTAGATTTGAATATAGTGCTAAACTGTTTATTTAATTTATGAATATAAAAAGATAATTTAAATTTGTATTTTATTCATAATTATCAATTTTTAACTTTGATTTTTCTTAAATACCAGATTTAATGCTTTGATTTCATAAAATGCCACTTTTCAAAGTCATATAAATTAAGAATGAATAATTTTTCACTTATATAAAAAATGTAACATCAACTATCTGCTTGGGAAAGAATAAATTTTATGAGTTTTATTCAGCCGTAAATTTTATATATGAATTGAAATTGAACTAAATTTAATAATATAGTAATTTAAATTGATGAAATTTATACTAAATATTTTACAATATTTTTATTGATATATTTAATGTTTAAGATTTCAGTTTCTAATCTAATAATACATTCTTCCATTATCAGATTTATATGTTATATCTTTTCATATTCAGTTTACTGAGTTTATTTTTTAAAGGCTAATCCTCCACAATTTGATCGTACTGAAGATCTTTCAAATATGAGGCATATTAATGAATCCAGTATTCTATTTGTTCTGAGAGAACGCTATTCTACAAAACTCATTCATACTTATATTGGAAATAATATGTTAGTTATTAATCCTTTGCATCCTATTTCTATTTATTCTGAAAAAGTAAGTTTGTATTAACATATAAAGTATATATAAAATGCATATTGAATAATTTAATATAGATAGTGATTACATGTTATGTATACTGTTTTTTAGAAATACTTATTTTTAAAATAAATTTAAATCAATAAATTAAATAAAAATTATTTTAATTTTTATTTAAGTGGAAATTAAAATTTAAACAATTATTTATTAAGTTTTTATAGTAAAGATCAATATTAAAATAACCTTTTTGATTTTGTTTTGAAATGGGTCAATGTAATCAACTTTGCAGAATAATCTTACAATCTCACAGTATAAATTATTCATTAATGTACTTACTACTTGTTCTTTATTTATTGTGTTGTTATAATTTAAAAGTTACAGTTAAAAGTAACAAATTTCTATGGAATTTGAAATTATTATAAACATACTAAATTTTATTAAAATATTTAAAATGCAAGAAAAAAATAATCAAAATTAATAATTTATATATAGAATTTTATATATTATAAAATGTGTAAATATAATATTGATGAAATAGTCAATAAAATTTAAAAATAAATAGTTCCTAAATTCTATAGTATTTCAATATGTTATAAAATACAAATTTATTATAATAATATAAAATAGATTATTGATAAAATATTAAATTAAAAATAAAATTTTGTTTTTATAAATTTTAATATCCTTTAGAAAGAAATTTGTTTTTTCTTCAAATTAAATTTTTGTTTACAGTTTTTCTTCATTTGATTTCTAGATTGAAATTTTTGAATGATATTTCATTGGAATGTTGTTGATAGCAGTTTTCCTTGAACTGTTTAGAAGGTTTTAGTTGTGTATTATTATAAAAATTATATCATTTTTTATTCTGAAAAATAAAATAATCTTAAAATCAACTGATAGATTGTTTAATGTAACAAATATATTGAATAGTAATTATAATACCTGAAATCCATAAAATAAAATATTTAATTTTTATTATAAAAATACATTTTTAAATAATAATAAATTATTCATCTTAAAATTTAATATATATTAGCTAATTAAAGTTTAATTATGAATTATAATTAAATTTACAAAAACAAATCTTAATTTAGAAGATAAAAAGTTTTAATGTTAGAAACAGTTTTTCCTACGTTTAGGTCTTTACTAACATAAAAATTGATTATTTTTTATGTAATGATTTATTGATTTAGAATAGTTAAGGATATGAAAAAGATAGCAATTATTAACTTATATAATAAATATTTCATGTAAAGTGATGCCATTCAATATATTTTTAATTTCTAATATGCAAGTTTATGACTGTTCCATTTTTATGGTAAGGTCTTACATCAGAAATATTATATATATATATATATTTGATTTCTCATTAATGTTATTCCTTAGAACCCAATAAAGTATCATAGTAAATTTACAAAAATGAAAACTAAAGAAACTGTGCACAAATTGAATGCTGTTAGTATATCAGAATATTGTATATGATGTATGCATGTGAATTATATTGACAAATTATAGAACTCGGCAACTGAGTTCTATAATTTGTCTACAGATTTTGATTTCATCTATTTCTTTATTCAGGTCAGTTTTCTTTATGATAGATAGATATCTATCATAAAGAAAACTGATCTGGATAAAGAGGTAGATGAAATCAAAATCTGTAGACAAATTATATATTGGCAAAAGGCAGCATACAGTCTTCATTCTTTTTCCATATTGACGTATGGAAAAAGAACGAAGATTGTATACTGCCTTTTGCCAATTACAAATCATTAGCTTTTTCATATTCTATCGAAATAGTGAACTATGGTCTGGAGTAAAGATTGTGCATTAGGACAATGAGATGATGTGGAACAGTAAAATTATCAAATTATTAGTTTTCATAATTGATAAAGTAAAAAAAAACTGCTATAATCTATAAAGCTTATTATTATTTCCTTAGTTTTTGATCTAGTATCCAGCATATATATTTGCAATGTAATCTCTAGTTTTTCCTTCTTTTTAGAAACTAACTTGTAACTCTTATCATTTCTGGCTACATCGGCAAATTTCCAATTTGTGGATGCATTTTTAACTGGATGCATCCAGAAATTGGAAATTTGCCGATGTCTTGGTGGTCTAACTGGTAAGGTGTCAGAGCGTTAACCCGAAGTTCCTGGTTCGAGCCCAGGCCAAGGCAAATTTTTAATTTCTGGAAATTAGTCAAAATTATAGTTTAATTATTAAATAACATATGGTGCCATCTTAGCCCAAATATAAAATAGTAATTAATTAATTATTAATCCAACAGATGGTGGCACCATAGTATAAATTTAAAATATTAATCATTAATTCGCAGTCACACATTTTTATTATTATTAGATTTATTTTAATCATTAACCTTAAATTGTTTCATTAAAGATACTTAAAAAAGAATTAAATACTATTTAAAGTAAAAGTTTAATGCCTTGATAAATTAAAATAAATTAGCTACACAACTTTATCATATTTGTCAAGTCATCCTAACTTTGGCATCTTTTAACGATGGGTGATTTTTTTAACAGCCTTTCTCAAAATTAATCTTTAATTCTTGATAGATATTTTCAGAGTTTTAATTAGCGTACACGAATAAAATATTTATTTCCATTATAATTAAAATTTATCCATTTCGAAATATTTTATATATGGAGAGATACTCCTGAACTGCAATTTTCTGCTATTCAGGCAAACTATTATTATTATTAACTAAGGCTCTGCTTCTTGCTTCTCCCTATCCAGACTGGAGAATCAAGAAGCAGAGGCCTTAATTAATGATACAAAAATTATACTGTATATTAGAGGCATCAAAATGTAAATATAAGAAAATGAAGATATTGATTTGTTATTTTTACATTCCATCCTAGGCCTGGTTCAGAATCGAATTTGGATAAGTGAATTAATTTTCTTATATGTGATATCTTTGCAGACATTTCATGAAATATTTTTGCATTAAAATGAATGCATCTTTTATAAAAAATTTGGTTATTTTTTCTTTTGTATTATATCTAGCTTTCTTTCTTATTTGATACTATGCATGTGTGCAGTTGGGCATGTTCACCACATGCCCAACTACTCACATGCTGTTCTCCTCCTTGGTAACAATGGTCAGTCAGATGTAAAATGAGGTTGAATAAGCTAAGCCTAGACATCTAAAAATAAACTGGAGAAATAAGATCTTGAATTAAATACAAATATTTCATGATAGAAACAAAGCAAACTTTCATCCTGATGACTACTCAGTTATCTAGTCCAATTTGCCATCTTTACTGCAAAATAATTTATAATGACTTATCATAAATATGGATTTTTGTCATAAATAATCATTGTCATAAGTAATGATCATCATAATTTGAACCATTGTAAATCAGGAATCTTGTGCATAAAATTATAATAATGATTAAGACATTTTTAAATAAATTTGCTATATATATTTGCTTTGTTTATCTATCATCAAGATATCTTAAGAATCAAACAGCACAGATGCAAAGTCAGGAGATCTATTGAATGGGAATAACAATAATAAATGCTTAAACCTAATGGTTAACACGACTCTGCAAAATCCAGTGTTCTGCCTGAGCTCAGGTCTTTTATTAGTTTCTAACAAATAACTATATTCAAAATAAATAATGAACTAAGTAACGT